>JANAVB010027863.1:0-26172 GCA_029216955.1 Iris pallida | reverse complement strand
CATTCTTGGGACTCTGCCTAAATTTTTTGACACGTTTTGCCTTAACTACAACATGAACAAAAGGTTGTATAGTTTGGCAGAACTTACAAAGAGCTACAGAATGCTGAAAAGTTCTCTTTAGGCAGAGTGGTCATATATATGTTACTAAAGGCTTTACTTCTAAGCCCAAAGGCGGTAAGAAGAATAATATATCCAGAAAGCAAACTCAGCAAAAAGGGCATGTGACCTCAAGGCGCTGTAAACAAGCGAAAGACAAATGTTTCAAGTGTTACAAAGGGTCAGGACATTGGAAAATGATATCCACTTCTCAACCAAGGGAACAAAGAAGGTATATCTCATTTACTAGTAGTTGAAACAACTTTAGCAATGTTATCTACCGATACCTGGTGTTGATACATGAGCCACTAATCATGTCTATAATTCATTGGGGGTTCCAGGAAACTAGACGGCTTAGTAATGGAGAGATATGCTTATTCATGGATATGCTACAAAAGTTACGGTCGTTGCAGTAGGAGATTTTATTTATCTTTTAGTACAAATAAGTATTTGACATTAAAAGATTGTCTTTATGTACCTTCACTTAGAAGAATTTTATTTTTGTTTCTATGCTAGTGAAGGATGGATATTCAGTTTATTTTAATGACAACATTGCTATTAGAAAAAATAAGCAATTTATCTGTTCTGGTGCATTACTAGATAATTTGTATGTCATTAATCCTATTTCATCGAAAATGCAACTAATAAATGAATATTATGTCTTCTAACTTAAATAAGAGAAAAAACCTTCTTGTATGAACCAAACATATCTTTGGCACTTGTAATTTGGCCATATTAACCTAAAAAGGATTTAAAGACTGGTTACATGATCTTTGAGTTCATTGGAAGTTGAGGCACTTCCGTCTGTAAATCCTGCTTGGAAGGTAAAATGACCAAAAGGCCTTTTAAGGAAAGGGGTATAGGACCAAAGATGTGTTAAATTTGTTCATTCTGATTTGTGTGGGCCCATGACTATATAGGCTAGATGTGGGTCTGAATATTTTGTCACATTCATTATTGACGATTATTCAAGGTATGGATACATTTACTTGATGTGCCGTAAGTTAAAGTGCTTTGAGAAATTCAAAGCGTACAAGGCTGAGAGGAGAAGCCATAAAAAATGTATCAAGTCATTACATTCATATTGTGGTGGCGAGTACCTTTTTAGAGAGTTTAGGGATTACTTATCAGAAGCTGGGATTATGTCCCAATTGACTGCACCTGGAACACTCTAACAAAATGGTATACCAGAAAGAAGGAATGACTCTTATGGAGATGGTTAGATCAATGATGAGTTATTCATTTGCCAGACTTGTTTTGGGGATATACCTTAGAGACTGCAGTTATATTCTGAAGCTAGTAACTTCTAAGTCAGTACCTTATACTCCCACCGAGATATGGACTGGGCGAATAGTCTAAACATGTTCGAATTTGGGGTAGTCCAAGACATGTGCTGAATGGAAAAGTAGATAAGTTGGAATCTCGTACAAAAGTATGCTTGTTTGTATGGTTTCTAAGAGAAATAAAGGGAGGTCTATTTTATAGTCTTAAGGATCAGAAGGTCATTGTTAGCACCAATATCCGATTCTTAGAGGAAGACTATGTGATAAACCATAAACCCATGAGTAGAGTTTTCTAGAAGAATTAAGAGGAGAGACACCTAATACTTCAATACCAACAATATAAGAGGAACCACAAGTAACTACACAACGTGTCACAAATGTTACACCACAACCCATAGTGCCTCGTCGTAGTGGGAGGGTTGTTATACAACCGGATAGGTTTATATTCTTGGGAGAGTCCTTAGACTTTGTCCCTGAGGAACAAGATATGATCCCTACACTATAATGAAGCATTACAAGATAAAGATGCTGAATCTTGGCAAAAGAAATTAAAACAAAAATATCAATAGATTCTAATAAAGTCTGGGAACTTGTAAAACCACCCACTGGTATAAAAGCCATTGGATGCAAGTGGGTCTATAAGAGAAAAAGAGGAATAGACGGTAAGGTTGAAACCTTTAAAGCACGGCTTATTGCAAAAGATTTACTCAGAAAGAGGGTATTGATTATGATGAAACATTTTCGCCCGTAGCCATACTTAAGTCTCTCTGGATTCTTTTTATCTATTACAACTCATCTCGATTATGAGATTTAGCAAATTGATGTCAAGACAGCTTTCCTTAATGGAAGTATTGAAGAAATATCTATATGAAGCAACCAGACGGTTCATTGAAAAGGCCAATAGCATCTTGTTTGTAAGCTCGAGAAGTCCATTTATGGACTTAAGCAAGCTTCTAGATCTTGGAACATCCATTTTGATCAGGTGATAAACCTGTGGATTTGATCAATGTCCAGATAAATCTTGTATGTACAAAAGTGTGACAGAAATATAGTGGTATTCCTAGTACTTTGTGTAGATGACATATTGTTTATTGGAAACAATGTGAAAGTGTTATCTAACGTAAGGGTATACTTATCCAAACAGTTTGATTTGAAGGACTTGGGAGAATCATGTCACTTCCTTGGGATCAAAGTTTTACGAGATCGCAAGAAAAGATGTTAGGCTTATCTCAATCGGCCTATATCAATATTGTATTTACTCGTTTTAGATACAAAATTTCAAGAAAGGTTTTCTACCTTTTAGGCATGGAATAGCTCTACCAAAGAACAATGTCCGTGGACACCTAAAGAAATAGAGGACATGAAAGCGATTCCTTATGCTTCAAATATGAAGCTTAATGTATGCAATACTATGTACGAGATCAGACATATGCTTTGTCGTAGGCATGGTTAATAGATATCAGTCTATACCAGGATAAGATCAATGGACTGCGGTAAAGCATATTCTGGATGCGGTAAAGTAATTCTAAGTACCTGAAAATGACTAAAGATTATATGATGGTTTACCAGGCAGATAGTTTAGTGCCCTAGGGATATACAGACTCAGATTTTTAGCCATAAAATCTACCTTAGGTTATGTATTTACCTTGGGAGGTGGAGCCATAGTATGGAGGAGCATCAAGCAAAAATGTATTGCTGATTCACCATGGAAGTCGAGTATATGGCAGCCTCTGAGGCAGCCAAAGAAGCGGTTTGGCCCAAAAACTTTCTATTGGACTTGGATGTGGTATCTAGTTTGCCTACGACTTACTTTATTGTGATAATAGTGGTGCAGTTGAACTCGAAGGAACCATGAGCCCATAAGACAAGTAAACACATTGAGCGCAAGTACCACCTGATAGTGATATCATAAAAAAGATGTTGTTGTGAGAAAAATAGCATCAACACAATCTAATTGATCCTTTACAAAGAACTTACCGGCTAAGGCTTTTATAGTCATGTTGAGGGAATGGGAGTTAGATGCATGGCCGCAAGGCTTTAAGTATAAGTGAAAGATTTGTAACAGTATACTAAAAAGCAATACTTTGAGTACAAGTGGAGATTGTTAGGTTTATATACTAAAAGCATCACTTTTGTATTAACATATATTTCTATTATTTTTTAGTGAGAGTCATATGGGCAAATGTTGACCTTTTATATTTGTTATATGTTAATCCAAGTGTCTGATATTCTACATTGTATATAATATGGTGTGTGGTGACACACAAAAGATCATATTATCAGTCCCTTATAGAATATATAAATGGTTCACAACCTAGATGGATTTGGACAAACCATTGGTAAGGTTGTAGTGTAATCTAGCATTAGCTATCTTGAATATAGGTTCATACTAGTGCACTTTGTGTGTATTGAACATGACTACTTGAGGTTGTTCTCTTTGTACTGACTACATAAGTGAACAAATACCTCTGTTATTATGTATGCTTGTGGTCTTAATCCGGATATAATAAGAGACATGTATTGTAGTATGCATTCATTTGATTCATAAAAGAGTACAATTCATAGTGGGTCAATAACCTCTATGAATTGGGTAATGACATTATTTGTATGATGGGCTGTTGATTATAAAAGGAATCCATGTCCCGATGTATCGATTGATGATGTCCCCTTAAGGAACTCATAAGGATTGACATATAAACCCTACTGGTGGATTACATCCGACATGACAAATAAAGTTGAGTGGTACTACTTAAGGATAAAAGAAGTCAATCAATGTAGTTGTCAGTAACTTATTTTGATTGACAGACATTCAATATTAACATGTGAAGATAAACAAGCATATAATAAGAATAAGATCACAAACATAATTTGGGATTAGCAAGGTAGTACAACAATAGCTCTATAGTGGACCAAGCTATTGTTAACATGCATGGGTTGTGTTTCGAGATAAACGTGTGATACCTAGATCCGTTAGATACCTAAACCTAATTTCTCCCTCATGGTCCCTGCCATAGCCTATATATACCCTATATTTTCTGGCCGTCATATGTATCCTAAGGAGATCATCTTTCTCTAGTTCGTTCATCACAAGAGGAGAGAAAGGAAAGATAGCCAAGGGAAGATGGGAGATCGTCGTCCACACGACATCCAACCCGAGGAAGGGATACGTACAGAAGATCTTAGGGTCGCTGTCTGCTCGAGGTTGCTGAAAACTGTCGTCTTCTTCTTATCATAGGTATAATTCGTGAACCCTAATTTATGCCTATGAAGGGTTAGAACATGTTTTAAATATGTTAACTTTCTATCGATCGATACGCACACCAATCCGTGGTCTTGGGAATCCTCAGTTGCATCACATATAACATCACTTTAATACAATAGTGTACAATACCATAATCATTTCCAAATGATCAGGACTTATTATTAACAATACAAAAGAGATGTTATTTTTATATTTAATTAGAGATAGTTTTTATTATTCTCACTAAACATCCATTAATATCCAAAAATTTAGAATTAGATTTACAAACATGAAGTTTATAATAATAGACCAAAAAATTGTATTACTTACTTCACCCTTAGCATGTGGAGCCTTTTTAACAAGTCATAATCTCTAATGTTTCTGACTTGAAGAAATAACATTACAAGGATCGTGTCCGAAAAAGACAAAAATCTGTTACAATTTGGTCTTCAAGAAAATAAATGTTACTAATCGTCAGGTAAGTAAGGACTTGCATTTACTTTATCTAATTGTCTTACAGAACAAAATTCCAACCTACAGAAATACTTCTGATTCTTGTATTTTAACAAACAACAATATTTGGTCAAAAATTTAGATCTAAATAAAATCAATAGAACAAATGTACGCAAAATATATTGTCACCAATGAAAATATCAGAAACTACATATTAAAAAAATTGACAAAAACCTCAAATTCTATTACAAAAATGATGTGAATGTGTTATCACTAATTGAACACCTTCAAGGTAATCAAGCAGAAAAATAAATCAATATGACCAGAATACATATATCAGTTGGTAAATATGTTATCCTAGTGAAAGAAAATAAACATATACGATAAGTTCAAGATACTTCATAATTTTGAATATGATTTAAAATTATTTACTTAATATGGCAATGATCCAGCATTGAAATAACATCATCCTAGTGAAACATCATAAAAAAAACCCAAGGTAAGCCACAAGAAATGCAAACAGAACAGATCAGGTCAGAAGCCGAATAAAAATAAACTTACACAAAAGAATGGTAGGAAAATTATAATTAACCTTTCCTCCAAATAATTATTCGTAAATAAACAAACAAGCAAACTCATTTTCATGTATGAGATTGTGTTTATGTTTGATCAAAAGTCTGACTCTTTCAAAGGAATTAGAAAATAAAATAAATATAGTGGATATAGAAAGAACAATAATAGTAATGCTGACAAGAAGAAATAAAAGGTTGGGAGTCTGAGACCTTTTGATAGGGGAAGAGGAGATCGTGGGTTCAAGATAAGATAACCAGTGAAACTACAGCACAAGTTATACTTCTTCTATTATTAATCCCAAGTTAAATAAAAAATAAATTACATTATGCAATATACGTCTAAGACGCCAAGTGAAACAACATTTCTATTACAAAACACCAAGTCACTATTTTAATATGTGTGGAAAATAGATCAGGTCACCAAGGTTTGTCCAAATTACATAAAATAGTTAACAACAAAAGTGTAAAAATAAATAAAACTTTCTCCAAGGAAATGTAAGAAGAAAAATCTCATTCTACATGGACATGATATGCTTTCATGTCGCACAAAAATTTGGCCCCTTCAACAAAGGAACCAAAAAAATGAAATGGATATGGCAAGACCTAGAACAACATAACTTGTACATACAAGTGATTTCTTATGAGGAACTTCTAATGAAAGAAAAATAAGTACGTGAAAAGTTACAAATTTCTTATGTAAATAATCAATATATATTTAAAAAATGAGCTTAATACACCGTATATACAAGCCGTAGAATAAAACCATAGTATTGTCGGCCGATATGATACAGCCGATACCATACAGTTTAGCATGGATGAAGACGGTGCCAAAACTTGAAAGGAATAGAATGAATAATTTGAAAAACAATAAGACAATAATTTTTGGTATCTCTTGAGGCTTCTTGGTCCATATCCCTCCACATAGACCTTTTAGAGAAAACCTTTGAGGACTCGACCATCACAATGGCAAAACATAACATTAACTAGGAGAACAAGTATCTTAGCCAAGTTCATTCCTAAGAGGAGTACTGAGAGAGAAAAGGGGCAATGAGAAGGAAGTAATTATTTTTCATATGTACATTTTTTTATTTTCCAACGGGGCAAAATGAATATATATAGACAACCCCAGACCAAGAATAAAATGGGTTTAATGAGAATTAAAATCTAATAAGACCACTAACAGTTAATGACCATTTAATAGGATCAAAGAATAGCTAATAATTTGGTCATTTGGGAGTCACTAAATGAGTTGGTGAAAAGGTCAGAATTGAAAAGCAAAATAAAAGACATTGAAGAGAGGATGTGTAGCTAGACAATAATGCTAAAAAAAACTAAACATTATTCCAGAGAAAATAATACAATCCCTCCAAAAACTTAACTATAGTGTCTAGCTTTAACTCATAGGTCAAACCGTTGCCAATTCCATTCCTAAACATTTATGGATATCTTACTAACTCATAAATATCTTGATTCTCTACTACGAATGCGTGCAGCACAATCATAGACAAACTGAATCTTTGGTCAAACACTAACTGAGCCAAGGTCACACACCCTTTCTTGTTGGACTTTATTTGGTCATATGTAGTATAAGATTTTACTATACAGATTGAGCAATCATGCGATACGTAGCAAAAATATAGTAAGGGTAGGATTTGAAATCAGTGCTATGTCTTTGTTTGCTATGACACACACTCCAAAGTCTAAAGTATACCCAAATCAATATTGTGTCCATGTCTCTATTCCTGTATTAACGTATCATATGTGTATCAAAATAACAAATAATTCATTTCCTAAAGCTAAAATGCATGCAGTGTGTTAAGTAACGGATACGGACACGGCATAAACACAATACTCTAGGATACACTAAAGCATGCCAATACATACTAGTGTTTTCATGTCCATACTTTCAGGATTGGAACAAGTAATACATAGAACATGGAAGCTTGTGAACTAAAATAAGAATATTGTCTTGAGAATCATGTATAAACTGATATTAAAAAGTATAGGACCACAATCTTACATTGTACCTTTAAGACCATGCAAGCAGTAGTGTCCATATGACCACAAAATACTAGAGGCATGAAGCAACTAAATTGTAAGACAATATGATTCATAAAGCTCATATCCTTAAGAAGCTTCTTTGAAAGTTTCTTACTATGTGTACGGACAAAACAAAAATTGTGTAGTAGAAGAAAATATGATCCAATTGTAATATAGAACTAGAAAGTCATGTTTCTGTTAGAAAATTGGTATTATGTATAATGTGGTTAGCAGAAAGTTTCTTTGTACTAATGCATATCTTTTGATACTGAATGAAGTTGTATATGTACACCAGAATGTAATATGATTTTCTGATCGATATTCAGAATGTAAAAGTAACAGGGCATACCAAGAATCAACTCTTAGATTGTTGAAAAAATAATTACTTTTCTGTCTTAAAATCATGTAAAAAATAAATAAAATTAAGGTTACCGGCCTCCGGGAAAGTCACGTACGAAGCACTGCCCTAAGAGTTGATTCGGGTCGATTCGGGTCTACGTGCAAACTTGTTACAAGTGCTCATAATAGTAAGACCTCCCACTCTGTCACGCCCCACTCCCGAATAATCGGGTACGGGTCGATGCATGCCCGGCCTACACTGTCGTTGACAGCGGTAGTGAGCTGTCTAGTCATCAATAACAAGAATAATCTCATCACAACATCTAATCTGAGAATCTACACTAGTCATCACAGATCACTATACAATTATTACAAGCTTATACATGAATGACCGGGTACAAAGCCGGTAAAAGATAAATGCTACAACAACAACATATAATCAAATACACTCAATTAATCTCCTATACATGAAACTATCTATCTCAATGTCAAGTGAGCTCCAATGCCAGCCATGACAATCTAAAGATCCATCTCACCTGTAATCAACGATCCAGTCAGGAAAGGAACAAAGCATAATGTAACTCAATAAAACTCACCATGAACATCAATGGAACGGTATATCAAAATATAACTGAAAGACAGGAAACAAGATGAGTATAAAATATGCACTAGCTACGTGTACATGTGCAATTGACGTTATCAACATGTGGGGACTAATATGTAATCAGGCATATAGAATATGCTATCAGTCAATCAATAATTAGGCATATCTGACGACAATGCTATCAGTCACGCAATAATCAGGCATGTCTGACGATAATACTATCAGTCACGTATATAATGGACATCAGGCATACGGTGTATGCTATCAGGCAATATTTGTCCAATATTAGTCAATCACATGTCTTAGAACGTCTTCCACCCGACACGAGAAACAATACAAGCAATAAAGCAGAAACAAGTGAACAATGACACGATGACAATGTGAGTGCGATGCGTGCAATGATGGTAATACTGAGTACATGTACTTGCCACTTTTACGGTATCTTGTCCAAGTCTTCTAAATCACCTAGAATAGGAAATAATAAGATCTTAGAGATATTCACGAAACCTTTCTAATCAAATCTAACTACTCTATTAGTCTAAACTAATCATACCTTGTATAAACTAACCCAGCTTAGCCTATAGCTGGTCCAAACTCAAGCATTAAGTTCTAAATCATCTGAACATCAAGTACTTGAGTCTAACATCTCAACCCACTGTCCAATCTCAATCTGAGTCTAACCACACTCACTAAGCCATGTCAATTTAAACACCAGAAACCCAAGCTTGAGTCTGATGTACACAGGTTTTCTACTAAAATTGACTTATAAGACCCAGGACTCAAATCTAGAGCAATGAATGACTCAATTCTTCATATAAGTATGAATAATTTCCACAGCCCTAAACCAACTGCTATACAGTCAAATTCTTCTCCCGGTAGCAACCAACACCAACATTCAAATCAAAAAAGTCTATACTTTCTTACCTATATTCAAGCAACCCAAACTACCATTAAGCTACTGGATACTTAGAACCCATTCTCACAGAGTTGCTAGTTCAACTCGGTTATTAGTGGATTCAACTAAACCTATTCAACTGCTACAATAATTTGAATAATATGAAGCACAACTCTCAGTAGCAAAATGTAAACTAAACTTGCCAAATTCCCTTGGTGTATCAATAGGACACCCCAATCTGCGTATGACACAGAGTCTCCTCTGGAATCATAATACAGAGTCCTGAGCCGTCATAGTGTTCCCTTTACAAACTCGATACCAAAAAAAATAATGTACAGACACAACGTGTCCTCCTCACAAGGACTCGCCTCATAAATATAGGATCAAAAATCAAACCTTCTACCACTTCAAGGAAGTATCAGTACTGATTCGTGGTCCAAAACAGGGGAAGAGACTGGTTCGAGCAAATTATCGAACACCTATCACTCGAAGTCAGAGGACAGGTTAATTCAGATTTCTTTGAAAATATTTGAAGGGAAAAAATGAATCAAACACAAAAACTACTTACAATCAATCCAGATCGCAACTCCCAATCAAATCTCAGAGAAAATAAAGAAATCAATCAACTGAACAAAACGAACATGAGGTCCAACAAACATTTGAAGAATCAAACGATCACTGATATTGATCGATCGATCAATCCAAATTGATCGATCAAGAACCGATCGATCCAAATAAAAGAAGGACAGAGAAAGAACTCACCGGTTGGGCCGATCGTCGAGCTCGCCGTCGATCTCGCCGTGTCTGTCACTGCCGCTGGAAATCGTCGCGGATGCAGTCGTCGTCAGTGGGTGTGCTACGACGCTCGAGGGAGGATCCTCACTGGGAGCCCCGATGGATCGCCATGGCCAGGAGCTCGAAGCTAACGAAAGGAAGCACGGACGAAGGAGAATTCCAGCAGGGCTTCGCCGTAGGGAAGGTGATGAAGAAGAAGGGGACTGGGGGTCAATTTATAGGCAGTGGTCGAGCGGGCAGGCGGTTGCGCGGTCACTGATCGGCGGTTGGGCGGGCAGCAGTGGTTAGGCTGTAACAAGGTTGTTACAGACGGACGGCTAAGATTTCTCAGCAAGAAACGGTTACGATCCAACGGATGGGAAGAGGGCTTCTGGAATCTTCACTTGGTCACCGGTGATCGCTGGCTCTTCGTCGTCGTTGTCAATTGCAGTAATAGAGAAGTTGGAGGGAAAGAAGAGAAGGAATGAAAGTTTGAATGGATGAATGAAGCAATTGGTTTAAAAGGAGTGACGATGATTAAGTTGGGCTGTCTCGGCCCAAAGGCAAGTTGCTGGGATTGGAGATTAAAAATTGGGTTTAAGGAAGGATCATTAATGAAATCCTTAATTTAGAACAATCAAAATAAATCTTAAACATGTAATTAAATTATTCAGTTAAAAAATAAACAATTGAAATCTATTAAGGCTACCAAAGCTATTAATAAGAATAATAGTAATTTTAGATATTTAGAGTTTAATAAAAATCATAAATTTAAATATTGGAAAACAATATAGAATTATAGAGAAATACTCAAGTTTATTTTTTTAGGAAAAGTGGAGTTACACACTCTATCAGTATCTCCTCATCACACACAATTTGAAGAGAGCGACCCTGACTTAGCTCTATCCAGAGCAAAAATAAAGAACCGATGGAATTTTATTGAGTGTGGCGAGAGTTTTTGCGTAGGAATTTCGTTTTAGTTTTTCCCGTAAGTCAAAGGAAGATAGAAGCTCGATATATATATAGGCCTCAAGACAGTAGCCAACAAACACAAAATAGTAGATTTTAATACAAATGTTACAAAAATAAAAAGCCATGGAAAACATATGGTACAATGAACCTAGACAGAAATAAATGTGTCCAACATTAAAAGGAATTAATGAGCAAAAAAAATATTTTAGGGTTTTTGTCCGAACCCGAAGAAGGAACTAAATCGGCGTTCGGTACCCACAGATGTGGACACGTATCCACACCCGTTACGCATACCAAACCGAACCGAACCAAACCTATACAAGACTTCAATGGAGAAAAAGTGAGTAAAACAATATATGCACAATTTATTGCTTACTACAACCGATTTGGGCTAAACATGAAGGAGATTGGTTTTTTGCAAATATAACAGCAACAATAACACTAATAGTTGTTTTGTCAAGGCTAGGTACGATGATGACAAGTAAAATGAAAGTGACCTACTGTTATTGTTATTACACTTTCGTGTCAACGCTTAGCTAAACAACTAAACAAGTAGGAAAAGTGACTATTATATTAGCACTTTTGTCGGTTGCTCGATCAAAAGCAAGAGAAATATCTAGGTTGCTACTTTACTTTTACAAAAAATTTCATATAGGGTAAAAATTATATCTAAATTGTAAAAAAAGTGAGAAGTTTAGGGAAATTGTATTTGGTGTTGTGATACAACAATGGAGATGGCTTGCTGTAGGGTTGGAACGGGATGGGGGAGGATGCGCCAACGTACGTGGCATGTTGGGACGGACGCGCCAGGCTCCATGGCATGCTGGAGGGACGCGCCATCTCCCATAGAGCGTGCTAGTGGATGCGCCACCAGCCATAACGCGCGGGGCCTTTCTCCTATCAAAGAACGGGAAAGCTATTGCCAGCCATTAGGGGGGAGCTCCTGCTAGCCATTGGGGGGAAGTATGCTTTGGTTTGGGGAAAATCTGATGGTTTGGAAATGTGTGCTTTGGAGGGGGGAAGCTGATGCTTTGGGGGGGGGGGGGGGGGGGGGGGGGGGGGGGGGGGGGGGGGGGAGGGGGGGGGGGGGGAAGCTGACGCAGCATTGGAGACCGTCCTCCCGTGTTGGAGACTCCCCTCCCACGTTGGAAACTCCCCTCCCTCTTCTTTATAAACCCCTTACTTCTTTCTTCTCCTTCACATATTTTTCACAGAACCTCTTCTTCTTGTTCTTCATCTTCATCTTCATCTTCATCTTCATCTTCATCCTGTAAGTAACTTTTTTTACAAAATTTAATGCAGATTTTATTTGAATATTTATATTACTAATCGTATTTTTGAAAAATATTAACAGATGGCTCAACCGAATGACGGACATATTTCCGGGGGACCGGTTACACAAGTCATCAGACAGGAACGAGACAATCATATATCTAAGTTGGTTTTTGACGGACAGGTAATAAAAATGGTAACTATTATTATTATTTATATATTTTACATAAATATAACAAATATAATTTGGTTGTAGCTATATGATTATCCTCCCGAGGCACGAACACATGAGCATGGAAATTGGAGGATGCAGAGAGGATATCACAAATGAGAGTTAAATGCTGCCCAAAAGGAGTTGTTGCATTCACTTGGGTTTCAATATCTAGATGAAATTCAAATTTTAGTCTACGATATGCTCCTTATTTTTAGTCTCGCTAAGCGTTGGTGGCCTCAACGCAGCACTTTTCAATTGCTAGTTGGTGAAATGATAATTACACTTTGGGATGTTATAAATATTCTAGGATTACCTATTACAGGTGAACCTATATATTTTGATACACAGTTAAATCTATCTAAAATAATTAGGAGATATCTAGGCATTATGCAACCATTAGACATAGGAGGAAAGAGTTTTGTCACGGTAACTTGGCTTCGGGGTAATTTTATGGATCTAGATACAACTATCGACGGTCCAGCCGTGGTCGATGATTTAAGAGTACATATTTATTGTTAAGATTTACTTATTAGTTAATATTGATAGCATGTTAATTTAATATGTTAGTTTAATATTTATAGATACTTCGTTGTACTAGAGCATATTTGCTCTGTTTGTGTTGAGCAATACTATTTCCGATGGGCAGGAAAATAGAGTAAATGTGCGACTATTACCTTTCTTAGATAATCTAAAAGAACCTACTCAACCTACTCGTCATGCATGGGGAGCTTCTACCTTAGCATATTTATATGCCAGTTTGACGGAATTTGCTAGATTGAATGGTTTAAAAAAATTTGTGGGTGCATGACTCTGGTTCAGGTAATAAAAAATTAATACCTAAATTCGTTTCAATTATATACATTTTTTAATACCATATTATTTCTGTCATAGGTATGGTGCTACGAGCATTTCTTTATTGACCGACCTGTAACCAGCATTATAAGTGATGTTGGAATTTTTTCGCTTACTACGCGATAGGCCACAAATATAGTGGACCCGCATCATAATTTACCCAAGGATGTTTCACTCTACCGGGGAGAATTTGATACGTTATGATGGAATGAGGTAACTACTCAATTTACTAAAGTTTTTTACACTACAATTATTAATCCATTTAATAGATTTGCACAAATTATTCGTATAAATTATCATCCAATAGGTTATCTGGAACCCTACTCGGATGATAAAAATGATCCAAAAATTAAAAGGACATCGTAAGATCTAAGACTACACAAATCTTATATTATATACGATCGTTACACTATGTATCATCCGGAAGGTCATGTTCTCCGACAATTCGATTACAGGCAGATAATTTCGGATGATCCGCCTTGCATGAGTTATGCTATAGCCAATGCAAGAAACAGAATCGATATTGTTAGAGCTGCCTCGTATAGGCGATTCCAGGATAGTAGTGTGGCAGAGCTGTCCCGACTAAGGCACGGTGATGAATGTAAGTTCTAACTTACTAGTATATTTGGACAGGTAGCGTACACAAGTGTATTTGTCTTACGATTGTTTTACGAAATGCAGATGAAGGTGACTTGGCTTATAGAAAATGGTGGGGAGCGCCTCGTATGACCAACAGAGCATACAAATTTAAGGAGCCACGGTTTAAGTCTAAAGCCGCTCTGCGAGCTTTTGTTAATAACATATCTGAAGCGGTTAGGACATTACTACTATTTAAAATTAAGAGATATATGATCATAATTTTAGTTTGCACATTTCAAATTTTAGGCTATTATGGGCCAGCAATATATCCAAGAACTAAAGAGCTATTTGTGGCCACATAGTCAGGCGTGGATGCGAGATGTTTTATCTCGCGTAGATTCACTGAGTGTTAGACGGGATCCTGATATGCCTCTATTGTATACACGTATCCCAGTAGATTATTCGGGTGCCACTGTTTCCATGAGGCATTTACGATGTCATAAGGTGGACGATCTAGAGGACAAGAAAGAAGAGGGCGCTGCTGGAGAGGGCACCAGCCAGCAGTATCATGGAGAGGGCACTGTTGGAGAGGGCATTAGCCAGCAATATCATGGAGAGTAGTGTGGCAGAGTTATGCTATAGCCAATGCAAGAAACAGAATCGATATTGTTAGAGCTGCCTCGTATAGGCGATTCCAGGATAGTAGTGTGGCAGAGCTGTCCCGACTAAGGCACGGTGATGAATGTAAGTTCTAACTTACTAGTATATTTGGACAGGTAGCGTACACAAGTGTATTTGTCTTACGATTATTTTTATGAAATACAGATGAAGGTGACTTGGCTTATAGACAATGGTGGGGAGCGCCTCGTATGACCAACAGAGCATACAAATTTAAGGAGCCGCGGTTTAAGTCTAAAGCCGCTCTGCGAGCTTTTGTTAATGACATATCTGAAGCGGTAGGACATTACTACTATTTCAAATTAAGAGATATATGATCATAATTTTAATTTGCACATTTCAAATTTTAGGCTATTATGGGCCAGCAATATATCCAAGAACTAAAGAGCTATTTGTGGCCACATGGTCAGGCGTGGATGCGAGATGTTTTATCTCACGTAGATTCACTGAGTGTTAGATGGGATCCTGATATGCCTCTATTGTATACACGTATCCCAGCAGATTATCCGGTGCCACTGTTCCCATGAGGCATTCACGACGTCATAAGGTGGACGATCTAGAGGACGAGAAAGAAGAGGGCGCTGCTGGAGAGGGCACCAGCCAGCAGTATCATGGAGAGGGCACTGTTGGAGAGGGCATTAGCCAGCAATATCATGGAGAGGGTGCTGCTGGAGAGGGTGTATTACCCCGTCCCGCTCAGTCAATCGGAGGAATCGGAATACCGACGACGTTCGAACTTAGTCTTGCAACGACTGCTCGAAGACATCGCTCGGTCGAGGCGACTCCTCGCTCAGGTGGGATAGTTTCGGTGAACTTCCCTTATCTTAGCCTTCACATAATAATTCGCATAATTTTAACTTGCACAAGTAGGCTTAATAATAAAAGAGACGAATCCACATAGCTAAAGAGAGTAATCCCGACGGGTCGAATTGAGTTAGAATATGGAAAGGTCCAACGGTTGGCTTAGAGTTGGTGCACAGTGTGCTTTGAAAATGGTACTCGATCCTTCATCCCATAGCTTGGGAGAAGAAAAAAGTTGGTCTTCGACACAAACTATGAATTAGCCTAAGTCATAGGCGTCGTCGCGTAAATGCTCGATAAAGCATGCACGCTTCCACGATGCAAGGCTTGGCATAGCCTTTGCTCGTCCCTTGGGTTAAGTTGCAGGCTTGATTAAGTTAGGCAAAGTGATGGCGGTCGACCTAAATCATTCCAAGCACGGTCCTATGAGTTCTACGGTTGGGTATAACTACATAGTCTTACGGTCTCAAGGCCCGACATATAGAGTATGATTTGGGCGGTGGTGTTGTATAGAGTTCAAGTTGGTTTAAGACACGATGTCACGAACTTAGTGTTTTGAGGCATGGGCCACAGTTGATTCATTGAGTTTGGAAAGTGCCTCAAATAGTTGATCTTGAGTTGAGTGAAATGATAGGACAAGAAAGAAGAATGCTAGCGACTGGGTCATCGAGGCAAGGTCTCAAATGTGAGAAGTATTGAACTTAGCCCTGAAAGAGATGGTAACACTAGAAATATATTGACTGTGTGAGACGCCAGTTCGAGTCGAGTCTTGCATGATCATTGGACAACTTGTACAAGGTAAAATAAATTGTTTTTCGAACGGCGATCCAGGCGGCCCATGGAAACCGTATCGATGGTAGATATTCGTAGCTGTGCTGGATGACCGTACGGGTTTGCGAAGACTTGCATCGGAGCTCGCTACTCACGCTGGCAAGGGGCATCCGTCTAATCAAAAGCTACAAAGGGAGTCCATTATAGCGCTGGGCACTAGTGACTAGTTCATATAGAAGAGTCGGCATGGGCAGCAATCCGCGTGTATGCCTTTGGATTGAGTCGAGTATTGAGTTTACTATACCAATGAGTCGAGTCGAATGCGTGCACGGTCAAAAGATAATATTTGGGCCTAAGATTTGGCTGCAACGAAGACACCGTGCTTCGGCACGAAATGTAGCGTCAAGTCGTAAGTTGTCGGCATATAAGTTGCATAAGTTGGTTTGAGTCGTTGGAGTTTAAGTCAGGAAACCGCCGCAAGGCAAAGTTGGTTGAGTGACACTAAGTTCATAAGTCTCGATTGGGTCAGTTGGTGATCAAAGTAGCAAGGGCCGCGGGGCAGCGATATGGTTAAGTCACACTGAGTTGCGAGGTACGACACAAAGGATTTGTACCACGATCACATGGAAAAGGAGTCTCACCGAGTAGTTGCGTCTTTGATTACGGGCCGAAAGGCAAGCACGACTTGATAGGTTAACGTTGTTGTTGTAAGTACGAGATGGTCTAGAGATACAAATAGGCCAAGGCGTCTATCCTAAAACTGATCCTAAGACAAGACTAGAAAGACAATTGATAAGACGGGACTATGTTGAACGAACTAAATCGAACGTGTTGGTTTTGTATAGGTGGGCGAGAAGCTCATTCCACCAGTACAGTTGAGTCTTGACACCCACATAGTTTTTATGTGCAGGCGCAGGTAGAAGCTCGTGGCACGGAGCTCGCTTGGATGCGTCGAGACACGGAGTTCCTTATCGATTCGAAGCGTACGACCGCATGGAGTCAAGACTTATATGGGACATAATGTATGGGTATCGCCTTCCGAAGCATCCGCTGGTTCAAGATATATATTGAGAGATGAGGGAGAGCTGAGTGACTTGTAAATATGAGATGAGTGAGCTTGAGTGATTGTAATCTTGGCCTGGCGCCCCATTGTAACCTTTGTTTCAATATCAATAAAGATCATCTTTGAGTAACTTCTGTTTCATTCTAATTTTTCGTTGCTATTATTCAATATCTCTGCTTGGAACTTCTGTGCGACGACCCCGTCGCAGCCGCTGAAATTGGCCGTCATGGAACCCGCCTTGTACGAGCATAATCTAGGCTCATGCGGCATCACGCCTTAGCGAGGATGATCGCTCCTACGGGGGCGGGGCGTGACATAATGGTATCAGAGCACGGCTTTACGTCCTTGGACTATCGATTGAATTCATTAACTTCGATATTTTCACAAACTCTGTTGCTTCCGCAAGTTGTTATCGTTGGTGTGCTCTCTCTCAGATGTCCCACGGGATGTCCATACAATAAGTCTAAATAATTTGCAAAATGTAGAAGAACAGTTTTTTGAAAAGAAATAAAAAGATGGTTCGTATAAGCACGATTGGCTAAGTCGGGCTGGGCATATACACCAAAGTTGCATCGACCCTAGCAAAGTCGAGTACGAGATTCGTAATGTTTCGAGCTAGAGTGAGTTGAACTCAATTGAGTAAAGTGAGATGACTATCGATAGGGGTGCTATCGAGCGACGATATCGTCGGTACGATATAGATGAGCGTGCTTGAAATTCGAGGAATGGTTCGAACAAAAAATTTGAAGAAGTTAATTTTGATTCGAATGATAGTTTTGAGAATTTGTTAAATAACTTCATCCCTGAGTGGTGTATGTGATAGCCTCAGGGATGTCGACCGATCGATTGAGAATTTGGGGGTGTCGGTGAGTCTATCAGCAAGCGTCGCACGTATGCGAAGCCTTAGATCGAGTGCGATTGAGTGAGTTGTTGTCTTGAAGTTTGATAAGTGGATTCGAATAAAAAGAGTAAAATGATGCACACAGAATGTGCACGGAATTGAGGATTGTGCGAGTATGAAACATGAAAATAATTGAGTAGGTGAGATCGAATCGAGAAAAAAGTTAGGGTGTACGAATGGATGACTTGATCAAAAAAATCGATACGGATCGTATACGAAATGTTAGCACGACAGGAAGATAGCGTGCATGAAAAGTTTGATTCGAATGTTTTAAAATAACTCTGAGGATTGGAATGGATGTTGCTCGATGATTTGAGTTGGCAAAGAATGACGTAATTTAGAGAAAAATGTTGGTCAATGACTTAAGATAGAAGGATGAACGATACGCGAATTAGTGTTTGAGAAAATTGATGTTATGAATGATTCGAGGGATAATGATCGAACTTGAATTGAATGTCGAGGAGATTATCCAGTCAGACGATAGCATCATTCGTACGACTCGAAATTGGTTGCAAAAGAAGATCGTCAGGTTACGCATATCGTCGATGGTATTGAGGTGTATCAAAGATCGATATGCGATAACTCGGGGGTACTCTGACTCGGCGAATGACGATCGTACGAGTGTTATTGTTCGGTTGGATGTTATACATAGGATTTGATTGAGAGGAATATTGGATAAAAATGATTGTGTCTTGATGGTTACGCAGATAACCACGACGTCGACGATCTTGTCTTGTACGAACGCAACTCTAGCATCGCACATGCGTCGCATCGAATTTGGGGCGATCGTTCCGCGTGAGCGTTGACATGGTGATTCATGTCGCGGTAATGATCGAATTCAAAAAATCAGGACATGACAACTTTGATTGTCTCGACTTGTTGGTTTGATGCTAAGGAAAATTCAAGGATGGTTGGATTTGTGATTGATGATTGAGTAAACTTGAGGATTGAGTAGGTACAATCCACGCATCGCGAATGAATTAGTCTAGACACAAAACAAGAGTTACGTGCCGATGAGGATGATTATCCCGCAGGAGCGTGCATGGTGATTCATGCCCACCGTGGATAATCTAAAATCGTATGAGATCGGGGCGCAACATATTGTTAAGTTAGACGACCTCATGATCAAATACGTGAATTGGGATGAATGACTTAGGGAATCTAAAATGTGAATTATGGTTTAGCAATGAATTGTGTCATAGCGTGCTTGAATTGAGAAGGATTGATAGGCGAACTATATCGAACGTATTTGACGGGATAGACTATACAAGATGGTTTATTGAACGAGCAATATTAATATGTCGTGGAATTGGTTGAACGTGAGTTGTCGTAGGATGGATTTGCTGAATGACTCGGACCCCGTACGATGAATATCAGGAGGTGAGTAGGAAATATGTGCTTGATGTTTAGAAATCGGAGTGATACGAGCTTGGGTATAAAACCTCGTACTATCAATTTGGTTTGACCTTAGGATGGGGTCAGTGTTGATATTGTTGTTGGGAACTATGATTCCAATACTGACAGATGACCTTAGCATAAAGACACAACCTAGCGATTAGGCAGACGTCCGGGTATGGAGAGATAGGAATTATGGAGGCACCACTCGTGAGTCTCGGTTGACATGCATGTATATCAAGGACGCTTGAATATGTGCACGATCCAACTCGAGTGGAGATGGCAGGATTCGCTACCACGAGGCTTGGTTGAAATGCATGTATTTTGGGGACACCTAAAATATGTGCACGATCCAATTAAGTAATACGTTGAATTCAAGTGAGACTTGATGAATGAAAAAGTGTCGAAGATTTTGAAATCGTATTAAAAGAAAGATTGATAGTAGCACGAGCGTGGCTCAGATTTGGGAAATGCATAGGAGAAATGTGTGCGAGAGTCGTTGAACGTTCGAGTGATAAGTCAATGAGTAAGTACTCAGTTAGTTTCGAGGACGAAACTTTTTCTGAGTGGTGTATGATGTAGTGCCCCGTCCCACTCAGTAAATCGGAGGAATCGGAACGCCGACGACGTTCGAACTTAGCCTTACAACGGCTGCTCGAAGACATCGCACGGTCGAGGCGACTCCTCGTTCAGGTGGGGTAGTTTCGGTGAACTTGGCTCATCTTAGCCTTCACATAATAATTCGCATGTTTTCAACTTGCACAAGTAGGCTTGATAATAAAAGAGACGAATCCACATAGCTAAAGGGAGTAATCTCAACGGGTCGAATTGAGTTAGAATATGGAAAGGTCCAACGGTTGGCTTAGAGTTGGTGCATGGCGTGCTTTGAAAATGACACTCGGTCCTTCATCCCGTGGCTTAGGAGAAGAAAAAAGTTGGTCTTCGATACAAACTATGAATTAGCCTAAGTCATAGGCGTCGCCGCGTAAATGCTCGATAAAGCATGCACGCTTCTACGATGCAAGACTTGGCATAGCCTTTGCTCGTCCCTTGGGTTAAGTTGCAGGCTTGATTAAGTTAGGCAAAGTGATGGCGGTCGACCTAAATTATTCCAAGCACGGTCCTATGAGTTCTACGGTTGGGTATAACCACATAGTCTTACGGTCTCAAGGTCCGACATATAGAGTATGATTTGGACGGTGGTATTGTATAGAGTTCAAGTTGGTTTAAGACACGATGTCACAAACTTAGTATTTTAAGGCACGGGCCACGGTTGATTCATTGAGTTTGGAAAGTGCCTCAAATAGTTGATCTTGAGTTGAGTGAAATGATAGAGCAAGAAAGAAGAATGCTCGCGACTGGGTCGTCGAGGCAAGAAAGAAGAATGCTTGCGACTGGGTCGTCGAGGCAAGGTCTCAAATGTGAGAAGTATTGAACTTGGCCCTGAAAGAGATGGTAACACTAGAAATAGATTGACTGTGTGAGACGTCAGTTCGAGTCGAGTCTTGCATGGTCATTTGACAACTTGTACAAGGTAAAATAAACTGTTTCTCGAATGGCGACCCAGGCGGCCCATGGGAACCGTGTCGATGGTAGACATTCTTAGCTGTGCTGGATGACCGTACGGGTTAGCGAGGACTTGCATCGGAGCTCGCTACTCGTGCTGGCAAGGGACGTCCGTCTAATCAAAAGCTACAAAGGGAGTCTATTATAGCACTGGGCGCTAGTGACTAGTTCATATAGATGAGTCGTTATAGGCGGCGATCTGCGTGTATGCCTTTGGATTGAGTCGAGTATTGAGTTCACTATACCAATGAGTCGAGTCGAACGCGTACACGATCAAAAGATAATATTTGCGTCTAAGATTTGGCTGCAATGAAGACACCGTACTTCGGTACGAGATGTAGCATCAAGTCGTAAGTTGTCGGCATATAAGTTGCATGAGTTGGTTTGAGTCGTTGGAGTTTAAGTTGGAAAATCGCCGCAAGGTAAAGTTGGTTGAGTGACACTAAGTTCACAAGTCTCGATTGGGTCAGTTGGTGATCAAAGTAGCAAGGGCCGCGGGGCGGCGATATGGTTAAGTCACACTGAGTTGCGAGGCACGACACAAAGGATTTGTACCACGGTCACATGGAAAAGGAGTCTCACCGAGTAGTTGCGTCTTTGATTATGGGCCGAAAGGCAAGCACGACTTGATAGGTTAACGTTGTTGTTGCAAGCACGAGATGGTCTAGAGATACAAATAGGCCAAGGCATCTGTCCTAAAATTGATCCTAAGACTAGACTAGAAAGATAATTAATAAGAAGGGGACTATGTTGCACGAACTGAATCGAACGTGTTGGTTTTGTATGGATGGGCGAGGAGCTCATTCCACCAGTACAGTTGAGTACTGACACCCACATAGTTTTCATGTGCAGGCGCAGGTAGAAGCTCGTGGCACAGAGCTCGCTTGGATCCATCGAGGCACGGAGTTCCTTGTCGATTCGAAGCGTACGGCCATAGAGTCCAGACTTATATAGGACATAACGTATGAGCATCGCCTTCCGAAGCATCCGCTGGTTCAAGACATGTATTGAGAGATAAGAGAGAGCTGAGTGACTTGTAAATGTGAGATGAGTGAGCTTGAGTAATTGTAATCTTGGCCTGGTGCCCCATTGTAACCTTTGTTTCAATATCAATAAAGATTGCCTTTTGAGTAACTTGTGTTTCATTCTAATTTTCTACTGCTATTATTTAATGTCTCTGCTTGGAACTTCTGTGCGATGACCCCGTCGCAAGCCGCTGAAATCGGTCGTGATAAACCCTTCTTGCACGAGCGCAATCTAGGCTCGTACGGCATCACACCTTAGCGAGGACGATCGCTCCTACGAGAGTAGGGCGTGATAGAGGGCACCAGCCAGCAGTACCATGGAGGGGGCACCAACCAACAGTATGCTGGAGAATACACTAACCAGCAGTACGCTCTAGGGTATACTAGCTAGCAGTACGTTGGAGAGTACACTAGTAAGCAGTACGCTCCAGAGTATACTAGCCAGCACTACGCTGGAGAAGGCCTCAGTCATTAGTATGCGGGCATGGTCACTTTCTCAGCCTTTCAGCCATATGATCATCATATAGTGACTCAGCAAATCAACATTGCCCCAACGTATTCATCTGATGACATGTCATATTACTCACAGTTGATTACGTCCCTGTCAGCTCCGGTGTCTACTCAGGAGGTCGAGGAAGAAAATAGAGACGAAAGAGGAGTGTAAGAGGATGAAAGAAGAGTGGAGGAGACCACAGAACAAAAAAGAGCCCAACTAAGCCTTATACAGGTAGAACGAAGGCATTACAAATGAATTGCCCGTAGATGAAACATTGTTTGTAATGAAATAATTTTTTTATTATGAATGTTTTAAAGTTGACGTAATGTTGGTACTACAATGAAAAATAGAATGTTTAATGCAGATTTTCTTTAATATTTTGGTACTATAATGTTTACTCTTTTGTTGACTTGTATATTTTCTTCTGTTGTGTCCCATCAAACCACAATTACCGCAACAAAGTTCTCTTGTCTATGATTCATGTGGTTTGATGTAGTTTTTCTTTGGCCTTCCAGCTTTGCGCTTGACATCTAGAACTCCAATTTCTTTCCTAACCAAAGCAGCTTGAATGTTGTAAGAAACTGGAATTGGTTCCATTTGTGGCTCGTACACACTTCTCAATCTGTCAGTGGAAAATATTATCGAATAATAACTTCCAATATCATGACTACAAAAATACGCATGTATACATGGTATGTTAGTATGATACCACCTTAAACATGAACAAGATCTTTCATCTAACCATACAACATATATTCTACTCGATGTACGGTCTAATATTTCGAACAAATAACTATCAATTCGTAATATTTGAAGTTGATCTCTCATGCGTAATAGATGTTATAGTCTTCAACATCTTTGGACAATAACTCGTGTCTAAATTCCTAGCATGGTTTCTGTTTTCGTCATGAAATGTTATAATCTTGGCTCTAATACCATCAAAAAGTGTAGTTATTGGTTTATCACGTAAGCTCTTAATCCAGTTGTTAAGACATTCATCAAGATTAGAAGTGTTAATATCTAATCTAGGACAAGGAGCATATGTTGTAATCCAATGTACAAAATAATAATTTTCATCATTTGTACCAACAAGCCAATTGTACATCGTCATGTTCTCAGCTTTATTATTTCAAATAAGTACTGTGCATCTGTTGGATTATACAATCTAGCAAGCGAGTCTAACAATCGATGAATTTTTTTTTCTTCACAATAGACTTCATATTCTGCTTAAAATGTTGAATAGAAAAAAATGAGACAATTCTGGAAAAATATCTCACATAGCGTGTATTAATCATTTTTACTTATCAGATATAAAGAAAATTCTACTCCAATCATTAAAATAACTTTCAAATGATATTTTAACAGTATTTAAAAACCAAGACCAAGAATCAGTATTTTTACCTTCAGCAACAGCATAAGCAATAGGATACAATTGATAATTAGGATCATGAGCACCAGCAATAAATAAAATACCTTGATATTTGGATGAAAGAAAAGTGGCATCGGTGCTAATAGTAGGTAAACAACCCCTTAAAAAACCATCAATGCATGCCTTATAGCAAATAAACATTCTCTCAAATTTGTTGCTTTCGGAAGTCTTAAGGAAATATCGACTACCTGGATTCGACTCCATAATTCTAAAACCATATTCCTCAAGGCCAGCATATGCTTCAACATAACTACCATTTATTTCACGTAATGCCATCTCCCGGGCTCTCTATGCTTTATAGTATGTAATATGTATACGATGTTCCTTGAATATATCCTTCATAATTTATGACGCACTATATGAATGATTATCTCTAATTAAATCAACTATTCTTGTCTTAACCCATGCAACGGTAACTAGTCGATGACGCCCTGTTGTAAGTCTACTTAAATAAGAATGATGACTTTCTAGTGTACTAACTTTAACTATTTGTTCTTTTTTCTATGGATTTGGCATACTCTCCAATTACAATTCTGTTGATCACAAGTATATATAATTCCATGGGAATTATTCATAGCACTAGCTGAACAACTAAAATTATGCTAAATTGCTAAACTACTTACAGAACTTCTAAATTTTGAACGACTGTCGAATGTTTGTCCTACAAATAATTCAGGAGTATTAGAATTATCAATATCATCATCTATCTCATAACTGGTATTTTCAATTAAATTATCACTATTTTCTTTGTCCTCATCATTATCATCATCATCATTACGTTCATCTAGCAAGTCCTCATTATCATCATTATCATCATCATGTTCATCTAGCAAGGGAGCAATTTTTTGAGAAGAAGAACTAGCACCCGTGTAAATTCATCATTAGTTCTATTAGCAAATGATGATACTTGAGTAACATATAAACTAATATACGGTGATTGCAAATTAAACTCAAGAATAAAATTCCATGCTTCTTCACCATCTATCAATAAATATTTGGAACCAAAAACAGACTTTAAAATAAATTGGTAACTAATAAAAAAGTGCATAAATTAAATTGCATAAATTTTCTAAAGTAATACGCAAAAGTCGTAAAAAATTGGGTGTCACCTCCTTCATAAGATAACCATTTACTCTACCTCCATGTGAACATACTATTTTAATATTATGATCCATGAGAAAGAAGAAGTAGCTTGAAAATGTTAATAGAGAGTCGCATTGCAAGGAGAGAGAGCTTGTAAGAGGGAGAGACTAGCTTCCGTGAGGAGATGGAGCTTCCAAGCTTCAGAGAATTGCTTCTGTGAGAGATGGAGAAAGTAATATGTTTGTGTGTAGAGAGAAAGAGAGTTAAAGTTAGCAATAAATAGGAAAAGAAAAGAGACGTTGAAATATAGCCGTTGTGATATAGACGTTTAAAAAAGTAACCGTTGGAAGGGGTCTTCCTGACTTCTCTCTTCTCTCCACTGTTGCCTCCACCGCACGCCATTGGGGTTGGCGCATCCATCTAGCAACTTTCCTGCTGGAGAAAGGCCCCGCACGCGATGGCTGGTGGCGTGTCCACCTGCGTGCTCCATAGGAGATGGCGCATCCCTACAGTGCGCCATGGAGCCTGGCGCGTCCGACCCAGCGCGCCATGTGCGCTGGCGCATCCTCCCTCCTCCCGTTCCAATCCTCCAGCACGCCATCATCATTGTCGTTTCACTACTCCAAATACTATTTTCCTAAACTTCTCACTTTTTTACAATTTAGATATAATTCTTTGCCCTATATGAAATTTTTTGTTACTTTTAATGTGATGTTTTGCTTTTGTTTTTTGGTTTTTGGTTTTTATAATTATATCTCGTAGCATCATGTTATATGGT
>JANAVB010027862.1:0-169855 GCA_029216955.1 Iris pallida | reverse complement strand
TTGGCAATCCCATGAAAATTCCACGAAAGGATGTTAAGCATTGAGGGGAGGTGGAGTGGGGGGATTGTGGAGCTTCGTGGCCGATCTTGTAGTAATTACCGTAGCCTTTTTAGGATTTTTTTTCTTTTTGTTGTGGGGTTTTTTAGGAGCGGTCGTAGTGGCAGTGGCGGTGCCTAAGATTTCCTCGCTCTATTTTGGAAAATGAGTTCAGAACTCTACGTCTGAGGATTATCTTCTGACTCTGTTTCCTGAAGGGCGCAAAGGGGGTTGCTTGGGTCTAGGAGGCCTGCTTCCTTGGCTTGCATGAATCTGACTGCAGCATCTGTTCCGAGGATGGCAAGGATGTCCTTGAAGGTGTTGCCTTTGTTTCTGTTGTGATCTTCTACCCCTAGGGAGGATGTGTGCGAGCTGGAGGCCTCCGATGAGGGAGAGTGTGGGCTGGTGGCCTCCGGCTCCACTCTCTCTCTCTCTCTACCCGAGGTGTCGGTCGCTGAGGTATGCTTATCTGAGATCTGCTCGTGCTCTGAAGATGGGGGAGGTTCTTCATCTGCGACAGAGAGGATGTCGAACGGGTTGGAGAGGGATGACCGTCGAATCGTAGGCATGATTTCCTGGTTGGTTGGGGGGTTTATGTTAGGGCTGGTGGAGTTCTCGCTGTCGATTAGCTGGGTGTGAGGATTTGGAAGAGGAGAATGGGGGCGAGAGGAGCGGCACGGGCCGGCTTGAAGGGTTGTGTCTTACGGAGGGTTGGCTTCTTGAGTTCCGGGTGGGCTTTATAGCAGAACCTGGTAAGGTGTCATCTAAGCTGGTAGTGCCTACAGAAAAAATATTGTGTCATACACGAGCACCTATGAATGAATACTTCCCCCAAGATCGAGCTGAACTAGTTCTGGCAGTTCTGTGGATAGATCGAGTTCCATGTATATCTTAGCGTAGTTCCTTTTGGAGAGGTTGCGAATTTCTTTCGCGATTGCCACGAGTGTCCCGAACGAGCTTGCAATCCTTTTGAGGGCTGCTGGAGCGAAACATACGAGGGAAAGGTTAGGGAGGGTGATCCAGGCCGATATAATTATCGAGTCTACTTTGGGGTTGAAGTTAGTGGACCATTTGGCGATCTTACGCTGGTTGCCTATGGAGGTGGAGCCTTTGGCCCGAAATGTAGAGAAGTCATAATCCGAGGAGAGGTGGAGGAGCAAGTATTTGGGGTCCAACGGAGCGACCCTGAATGCTGAGGTGAGCCCCCACCCGCGACGGCCTCTTGTGTTAGGGCAATCTCCGGGCATCCTAATTGGAACTTCAAGACGAAGGTCTTCGCGAAGCTGTGGGAGAGGGATGTGATCTCTTCGAAGGAGAAATGGATCTGAATGGCCTGGCCTTCGAAAGGGGCCGGGAAGACAATATCAGGGAGCTCAATGATCGCAGGAGGAGGGTGGAGAAGACTTGCGGTCCGGGCTAGAGCATCTTTGAAGGACGATGGCAACGAGGGAGCCGCGATCTTGACAGGTGGCGGCCCAGGCAGAGGTGGTTGGGGGAGGGAAGGGAAGGGAGAAGGAGAGCGCCGAATGCACCGCCCCACGAGGGGGAGCCACTAACGGGAAGTCCTCTGGGGCACGCGACCCCGGGGCGAACGGAGAGGATAGGGAAGCAGCGCCGGACGAAGAAGGAGGCAGGGGGAAGCAAAGTCAACGCCTACCCCTGAGGAGTACCATGGCGAAGTGGGACGGTCACCGCCGAGGCGGAAGGGGCGATACCACAGGCGCAAGGACCTGCCCGCTAGGCACATATGGGGGGTCTGAGCCCATGGGCGCAGAAGGATGAGCGGAGGAAGAAGCTAGGGGGGAAGGGGGCCCCCTGAGGGCCATACGGCCAGAGAATACCGCCTGCACCCGCGAGCGAGAAGGAGGAGTGTCACGACCCGATCCCAAATAATTGGGTCGAACCGGATCATGCCCATCCTGCACCGTTGTGAGACGGCGGCAGTAAGCTGTTCCATTAGCAGGTATTCACAACAACATCTATACATTTGTCAACAATGAATATTCTGGAATTTAAAACTTTATTCAACATTTGAATAAATACAACTGGAAAGTAAAAGAACTGAAATGAATGCTGAATTCAAACTAACAAATTTCAAACAAAGAACTGAAAACAGGAAAAATATCTAGCTAAACGTTCGGCTCGTCGGCCTCAGGGCCTGTGTCCTCCAATGGGGACTCTGGCAACACCACAGGGTACAGAACTGGGTCATAATAGCTGTTGTATAACAGCTCAGCATCCTCAAAATCCCCTAAAATGTTATCTCCAGTTAGGAGGGAGCAAAGTACAATTCATGATAATCCAACAATTGAAATAATAATAGAGTTATGCACTTTTAAATAATTTGAAATAAATAGTTCTCCAGCAGTTAAAACATTGTGATGTGAATAGGCAATGAATATACCGGATTGGGTTGTACAGTTGTATCATGTTGATATATGGCTTAACCCCGAGTGTATGAGGGATAAGCTAATACAGTCATTATACTTTGGATGTGGTCATACTCATTACACTACTCCCCAGTACCCAACAGTTAATCAGTCAATGCTCTCAGAGAGAGTTTCCGTGTTGCATCGTGGTTTAAACTTGCAATAAAATGATTACTAAATAATTGGTAAACTAACACAAATTGTACTTGCCTTTGTTTATGACTGGAAATGATGTTGGTTTCGGAAAGATGCTAGGTTCGTCTCCGAGATCCTACAGTGGAGAACTTGACTTAGAACCATTATGAAACCAAGCTAGGTGTGCCAGTTGCAATTTCTAGTAGCAGGTCCTAGTCAAGTTTTAAGTTTGTTTTTTAATCTACTGCTAACGGTTTACGACGCGTGCTACGTTGGTTCTCATTTAGTTGGATAACCAGTTTCTGGTTGACTTGGAAAATTGTCGTTACCGGTTAATTCGTAAAACTTTGTATTTTTATTATTATACGTATAAAACTACATTTTCTTTCAATGATAAAACGTGAGTTTTGTTAATTATCAATATTTTATTCAAGTTATTATATCGTAAAAATCCTTATTAATTTATACAAAATATTTATTAGCCATTTTGTAACAAAGCGCCTAATTACGAAGAATAAAACCAACCAGGAAATAAAGGGAAAATCAACCAAGAAAATAAATGTAAAACCTAGACTACGCAATACAGGGGCACAACTAACAATATAGGAATATGGGCTTATGCCCTTACAAACTTTACATAAATGAAATAAGAGAAAATTAGTTAGCTCTGACTAATGCCCGTATTTTAAATATCGAAAACAAAACTAAAAATAAATTTAATTAAATATTAGGAGTCTCAGACTTGGTCCAATCGTCACAGTCAGCGAATGCCTCAACGTCCGGGTAAAACCGGTTTCGTTTGCATTTCGCTAGGGCCCACGGACCGGTATGGTCGTCGCCCAAAAATCCATTTTAATAAATATTCCGAAAACCAATTTAAAACTCATTTATAAAAGTTTTATAAAATTTGGGCAGCATTTCCTCTATATTCGGGATAATCCAAAATGGAAAATGCGCCAACGATTCCAACAATTATCCCAAACCAGGGAAAACCCCAAGAATTAACTTCCAAAACCATTTTTACACAAAATTAAATTCACAGAATAATTTCGAAGCTTAATCAGAACCCGAAATATAATCGAAATCCCGAAATGAAATCGGAAACCACAGCACCCAAAAATCCAGAAAACACATTTCGAAAAAATTCAAAATAACCACAGAACATCACATAAACGTCTCCGAAAATCCGAAGTCACTACGTCGACCTAAAATCGAATTCTCGGGAGGGAATCGGGGACCAATTTCATCATCGACTACCGAAAATGGAACGGGACCGAAATTATACCTTGGGTTGCTCGGCTAGAGCTCTCAGATGTAGATATAGAAAAATAAACGGGACAGCAGGTCGAGAAAACCGCGGACAGCGTTGGACAGCGCTGTTCAGATCAGCGGAGCACGGGCTCGCGGGAACCGGAGCAGAGCGGAACGGCCGAAGCGCGGGACAGCGCCGGAGGAGGGGTGGCGCCGAGCTAGGGCAGGGGCGCGGGTCCCGATCGGGCCATGGAGCTCACTGCCGGAGGTGGGCGGTGCCACGGGCGGTGTTCGGAGTGGGGTCGACGGTTGGCCAGAGCTAGGCGGCCGGGGTGAGCTGCTGGACAGTCGCGGGGAGCTCGCTTGAGTTGGGGAGGGTTCGATTGTTTTGGGAAAGGAAGAAGAGTGAGGGAGTAAGGGAGTTTGAGAGTGAGGGGGAAAAAGTTTGAGAGTGAGGTGTGCTGGAGCTTTTTGTGGGAAGTGGTGGTGGTGGTATTAAAAGGGAGAGTGGGGGAGAATGAGTAGAGTAGAGGGAAAAGAGAGGAGCAGGAGAATAGGTGATCCTGTAGAATAGGGAGGGGTGGTCCAGGTCGTGGGGGTAGTGTAGAAATAGGTTTCTTTTCTTTTTTTTTTTACTAAAAATAGGAAAATAAAATCTAAAGTTAAATAGTTACTTAGGGTTTAAGGATGGGTTCAGGACCAGAAGCAAATTTAGGTTCAGGAAACGGGGTCGGTGTCCGGACCCGGATTGGACTCCCGGCACGGAATCGGGGACAGGGCTACAAACAAAAACCCAATAATAATTTTTAAAAAATTAATATTTTTCCGACTAATATATAATATAATAATAATAATAATATAATATAATAATATTAATAAACTAAAATTTATACTACAAATCAACAATTAATAAATAATTCTAAAACTCTGGGTTTCACAATCTTCCCTCCTTAGAAAATTTTGTCCTCGAAATTAAAGGCAGGGTTAGGGGTTACCTCAAGTCTCAAACAGATACGGATACTGCTCCCGCATCTGGTCTTCTCGCTCCCAGGTAGACTCGCCTGGTGAGTTGTGCCGCCACATAACTCTGACTATCGTGTCATAGAGTTCCTGGTTCTCTTCTCTCCTCTGTCCAATATTGCCACTGGCTTCTCTGGCACTGTAAGGCTGGGTCCAATTTCCAGCTCCGAATGGTCCAAGATGTGGCTCGGGTCCGGAATGTAGCATCTCAGCTACGAAACGTGGAAGACGTTGTGGACGCCTTCGAGACTTGGGGGTAGAGCCACTCGATAAGCCACTTCTCTAATCCTGTTAAGTACTTCAAAAGGACCAATATACCTGGAGCTTAACTTTCATGTTCTGTCGAAACGGATGGTTCCTCTAGTAGGAGAGATCTTTACAAACACACTGTCACCTTCTTCAAACTCCAAAGGCCGTCGGCTACTATCGGCCCAATGCTTCTGTCTGTCCTGGGCAATCCTGAGCTTGTCTCTGATCATTCTTACCTTCTCTGCTGCATCGGTCACCATCTCAGGTCCAAGTAATACTCGTTCTCCGACGTCGTCCCAAGCAAGTGGAGTGCGATAACGACGTCCATAGAGTGCCTCGAACGGTGTTATACTGATGCTAGCTTGGTAGCTGTTGTTGTAGGAGAACTCTACCAAGTGCAAATGGTCTTCCCAAGACCCTCCAAATTCCAAGACGTAGGATCTCAGCATGTCTTCTAGCGTCTGGATTGTTCTCTCCGATTGTCCGTCAGTCTGGGGATGGTAGGCGGTGCTGAACTTCAGTTGTGTTTCCAAACTGTCATGCAAACTCTTCCAAAAGTGAAAGGTAAATCTAGTATCTCTGTCAGACACAATGCTTACCGGAACTCCATAAATCCGGTAGATGTGCCGCTTGTACAGTGCTGCCAACTTCTCAGTGGATAGACCAACCTTGAAGGGAATAAAGTGAGCTGACTTCGTCAGTCGGTCTACGATAACCCAAATGGCATCATTCTCTCCTTGGGATCGAGGCAGTCCCGACATAAAATCTATTGTTATGTGCTCCCATTTTCACTCTGGGATGTCAAGCGGCTGCAAAAGTCCTGCTGGTCTCTGTCTGCTAGCTTTTACTTGTTGACAAATTAAACATCTAGCCACATACCTGGATACGTCCTTCTTTATTCCGTACCACCACACTATAGTATGCATATCTCGATATATTTTATTGGCTCCAGGATGTATAGATTACTGCGACTGGTACGCTTCTTGCATCAGCTCGTTCCTCAGTTCGCCAGTTGGTACGCAAAGCCTCGTACCATTCTTCAGTGCTCCGTCACTGGCGATTGAGAATCCTTCAAGTGCTTCTGCCAGCACTTGATCTCTGAGTTTACAAAGTGTCTCGTCTTGGAATTGTGCCTCCTCGACTCTGTCTATTAGACTTGAACGCACTTGCAACTGCATTATTGTTGATTCAACTCCTGGTACAATGGCTTCTCTTCCCTGTTTTTTCATTTCTTCTTCGGGCATTACAATCTCCAGTCTAAGTTTTTCCACGTCCTCCAGCAAATGACGCTCCTTGGTCAAGAATATTGCCATCGGGTATCGACTAAGTGCATCTGCAACAACATTAGCCTTATCTGGATGATACTGCAGGTTGATGTCGAAATCCTTCATCAGCTCCAGCCATCGTCTCTGTCGCATGTTCATCTCCTTCTGAGTGAAAACATATTTAAGACTTTTGTGGTCTGTAAATATTTCCACTCTCTCTCCATAAAGGTAGTGCTTCCATAGCTTCAATGCAAATATCACCGCTGTAAGCTCCAAATCATGTGTGGGATAATTCTTCTCATGAGTCCATAATTGCCTAGATGCGTAAGCAATTACTTTCCCGTATTGTTGAAGAACACAGCCCAATCCCTTACCGGAAGCATCACTATAAATTGAGAAACTGTCGGTACCTGAGGGTAGCGCAAGTATCGGCGCCGTTGTAAGCCTCTTCTTCAGTTCCTCAAAAGCTAACTGGCAACCTTCAGACCAAATAAATTCTTCGTTCTTCTTGGTAAGCTTCGTTATTGGTTCTACAATCCTGGAGAAATCCTTCACAAACTTTTGGTAGTAGCCAGCTAAACCCAAAAAGCTTCTGATTTCTGCAACCGAACTTGGTGCAGTCCACTTCTCAATAGCAACTATTTTCTTTGGATCCACCGAAATTCCTTTTCCTGTGACAACATGGCCCAAAAATTCTACTTTGTCTAAAAAGAATTCGTATTTAGATAGCTTACCATAGAGCTTCTCCTTCCTCAAGGTGCTCAGAACTTTTCTCAGGTGCTCTTCATGCTCTTCTTCAGTCTTCGAGTAGATCAGTATGTCGTCGATGAAGACAACAACAAACTGATCCAGTTATTCATGGAAGACCTTGTTCATAAGGTTCATGAATACTGCAGGGGCATTTGTCAGTCCAAACGGCATGACCAAAAATTCAAATTGCCCATACATGGTGTTGAATGCCGTTTTCGGGATATCCTCCTTCCTGACCTTGATTTGATGGTAGCCTGATCTGAGATCTACCTTCAAAATATCTTGGCTCCACTTAGTTGATCAAACATGTCATCGATCCGGGGCAGAGGGTACTTATTCTTGATGGTGATGTTGTTCAGCGCCCGGTAATCAATACACATCCGCACGGTTCCATCTTTCTTGGGCACGAACAAAACTGGTGCTCCCCAGGGTGAAGTCCCGTCTCTGATAAATCCTTGTGCCTTCAGTTCGTCAATCTGGTCCTTCATCTCCTTAGCCTCCTTAGGATTGACTCTGTAGTATCCCCGAGAAATAGGTGAAGAGCCGGGTACTAGATCGATGGTGAATTCCACATCTCGATCTAGCGGCAATCCTGGAAGACTATCTGGAAAGACGTCCATGAATTCTGCTATAATAGGGTGAGGAGGCCCGGGTTCTTCGGTGATAGAGGAGTAGGTAACACTCTTTATGTCTTCCGGAGCTCGAGAGATTTTAAACTCCGGTTCTCCTGGTGGGCTGAAGATTATACATCCTTTATGACAATCTATCAGCGTATGCTGCTCACTTAACCAGTCCATCCCTAGGACTACATCATAGTTGGGCAAGGGCATCACAAGTAAGGGTGTTAAGAATTGGTGGCCTGAGATAGTAATGGGACAGTTACAAGCCTCAGTGATGGGTATGGGTCCACTACCGGTCATAACTCTACTAATCAGCTTGCTAAGTCCTGTATCTAGGTGGTGTGCAGAAATAAACTTTGATGATATGAAACTGTGTGACGCACCCGAATCAAATAATGCTAGAGCAGGACATGAAAACACATAAATGGAACCTTTGATGACATTAGCGGTGGGTTCCTGCTCTGGTTTCTGATCTTCTGCTGCTAGGGCAAAAGCTCGTCCGGTCTTCTGCTGGTGTTGTCGGAACCGTTGTTGCTGAGTGGGTAGTGGACCTTTATGTTGAGTTTCTCCAGTCCGATGGACTGACGAGGGGCAGTCCTTCACTTGGTGGGTGGCAGACCCACAGACTAGGCAGTGTCCTAGCCTTTTCCTGCAGATGTTCATCGCAGAAATCGCAGACAGGGATCTGCTTCTGAGGCGCTCGTTCATTGGTCCTTGCCTGATGATGCTGCTGCTGATGGTGCGAAGGCCTGTTGTTGTTGTTGGGCCTCTTTTGGTTACCCTGGAAGTTGCTAGTTCCAGGATACTCCCTTTTTGAAGGAGAAGGCTGACTCTTCTCCACGTCCTGAGCTCGTATCAGAATCTTCTCATATGTCTTGGCGCCGCCTGCGATCACAGGGGTGCAAATTTTCTTCCCTTAGTCCATACCTGAATCTTTTAGCACGATCCTTAGGGTCATCAACCAAGTTCTGGGCAAAGCGGCTAAGTCGGCCGAACTCTGCCGCATACTCTCCAACCGTCATGTTCCCTTGCTTCATGTCCTGGAACTGTCTTTCCATCTCCCGCATCTCTGATGTTGGAAAGAACTTCCTGCGGAACATCCTCTTGAAGGTGTCCCAGTCAAGCTGCTTGTCCTGGAGTCGGGGTGCATTCCGGTACCAGATGCTTGCCACATCTTACAGCTGGAGTCCTACTGCTTCGGTCTTGAGGTCCTCTGGGAGTCGAGCGACGCTCAAGAGACGCTCCATGCTGTCTAGCCATTCATCGGCGTAGATGATACCCTCGATCCCTTTGAAAGGTCGAGGGCCTTGCTTCTTGAAACTCTCTATATCTCTGACCTTCATGTAATAATACGTCTCTAATCAAAAGAATGGCCTTAATGATATAAACTTAACTCCTGAATTTTTTGTTTACCTTGGCAAGTCGTGGCTCCAATGAAGTTGTTGCTCCTCTCTCGACGGCAGCCGTAGCCACGTTGTGGGCATTCTCCATGCCTTCTCTTATAATCGCGGTCTGCTCGCGATGGACTTCAGCTTGGGCTGTAGTCTGTTCTCGATGAGCTTCTGCTTGGGCTCTCTGTGCTTCAAGCACTCCCCTTAGCATGCCTACTAGATCAGTGGGATCCACGGGCACTGGTAGGGCAGCTGGTGCGGGCACTACCGCAGGGGACTGCGGCTCAGTCCGGGGAAGCACCGGTTCTGCCGTTTGCGCTGTAGTAGCGTAAACGGGATGGGTGCTGGTGCAGCATGGGGACGGTCAGTCAGCTGTAAGGGAGGTGGGTCCCGGCGTGCTTGAGGAGGTGGGGTATGATTGGTAGATGACACCTCATCTTCAGCAGGGCCGGAACGGGTAGTCTTCCCTTTGGCCATACTCTGGAAGGTTTAGGGTACAAACATAAGCAAGGTATCCTACCAGCCTATAATCAAACAAAAATATTTATATATATAATTCGGACCTATGTTGTGACAAATCAATGTTCTAGTGTTCTAATTATTTCTAGGTATGTTTTCCAAAGTTGTTTTCGACCTGTATGGGCCACCACTAAAAACATGTCACGACCCGATCCCAAATAATTGGGTTGAACCGGATCATGCCCAGCCTGCACGTTGTGAGACGGCGGCAGTAAGCTGTTCCATTAGCTATTCACAACAACATCTATACATTTGTCACAACTGAATATTCGTGAATTTAAAACTTTATTCAAAATTTGAATAAATACAACTGGAAAGTAAAAGAACTGAAATGAATGCTGAATTCAAACTAACAAATTTCAAACAACAGAACTGGATACAGGAAAAATATCTAGCTAAGTGTTCGGCTCGTCGGCCTCAGGGCCTGTGTCCTCCAATGGGGACTCTGGCAACACCACATGGTACAGAACTGGGTCATAATAGTTGTTGTATAATAGCTCAGCATCCTCAAGATCCCCTAAAAATGTTATCTCCAGTCAGGAGGGAGCAAAGTACAATTCATGATAATCCAACAATTGAAATAATAATAGAGTTATGCACTTTTAAATGTTATCTCCAGGCCGGAGCTAGGCGGCCGGGGGAAGCCGCTGGACAGTCGCGGGGAGCTCGCGGGAGTTGGGGAGCGTTCGGTTGTTTTGGAAAAGGAGAAAGAGTGAGGGAGTGAGGAGTTTGAGAGTGAGGGGGAAAAAGTTTGAGAGGGAGGTATGCTGGAGCTTTTTGTGGGGAAGTGGTGGTGGTGGTGGTATTAAAAGGGAGAGTGGGGGGAGAATGAGTAGAGTAGAGGAAAAGAGGAGGAGCAGGAGAATAGGTGATCCTGTAGAATAGGGAGGGGTGGTCCAGGTCGTGGGGGTAGTGTAGAAATAGGTTTTCTTTTCTTTCTTTTTTTACTAAAAATAGGAAAATAAAATCTAAAGTTAAATAATTACTTAGGGTTTAAGGATGGGTTCAGAACCGGAAGCAAATTTAGGTTCGGGAAACGGGGTCGTGTCCGGACCCGGGGTTGGACTCCGGGCACGAAATCGGGCAGGGCTACAAACAAAAACCCAATAATAATTTTTAAAAAATTAATATTTTCTGACTAATATAATAATAATAATATAATAATAATAATATTAATAAACTAAAATTTATACTATAAATCAACAATTAATAATAATTCTAAAACTCTGGGTTTCACAAGGAGTTCGATAGAGGGCGCATGCCCGAACCTGACACTGGAGACGTATACGGGAAGGAGGCAGTAGGCGCATGCGGGGGGCAGGCATGGAGAACTTGCGAGGCGAAGAAAGCTCCCGCGCAAGAGGGCGTATAAGGAGCAGCTCTGACGGGCGCATAAGCCGCAACACGCGACATGCACATGCCCGGGGCAAGCTCTGAAGGTACATATGCTGCGGCCTTCGATGTGTCATGACCCGCACCCGCTTTTCTGATACGAGACGTGTCCAAGCTAGCCTACGCCGCAGAGTCGGCGGTAGAACGCTGTCACGGCCAAGATACTCAAAATCACAAAATAACACATATTGCTCATTCACATTACTAGATCAATTTTACAAATTACAAGGGTTCACAAGTTCACACTTGCTAGAAAATACAATATCTCACAAAATAGCAATGACAACTAATTCAACTATCTAGGTTGACCTCAGCATACCCATGCCTACCTAGTGCTAAGAGTGATCGCGGCTAAACCTGAAAAATGTTGGTTTCTAGTCAGGAATGGAACAAGTACATTCTTACAACAGAATCAATAAATGACGAAATCCATAAATCTGTAATAATTTGAGATACATTATAAGTGAATAAATGGAGAATCATGGTAGGAATCATGCGAGTAAAACAGGAAGACATGGTACACAAGACAAGCAATGACAAGAAACTGTAATGTAGCAAGACTATATCTAACAAGTGATTTGAGATACACTTTCGACATGTAAATAGCTAAGGGGTAAATCCGGCACCCCACACGTGAATTGTGCGACTGCTATCAGGCAAGAATAGACATTTTGAGATTTTTTGGGTATGTTTATGTCTACTAATGTACTCTCCCGCCCGACAAGTACCCATGGATTCAAACATGTCACGAACATGAAAATATATTGGTCACGAACAACATGCAAGAATCCTAACTACTATCTCGTGTGACAAGCGTGTCAAGAATCAACATGATATCAATGTAAAACAATATTAAATACAGAAAGTATAGAGATAATCAAATATGAAAACTATCAGAGATGTACTCGCCTGAGGTCTTGTGCTGGTGAAACCGATAATATTATACCACTCAGTGAGCCACAACAGTCAACACATGCAGAAGTCTCCGGATGCTGAAATAAATATTACCAACATTTTCAGAATAGTCAAATTAGCTAGATTTGCCTGTCCTTAAGTCCAATTCTGGACACAGGGGCAAAACGGTAATTTTCGGTCAAAACGGTGTCCGTCGTTGGACCCGTTTTGTACCGAAAAGTGTGCCAAAGTCTATGGTCTCTAAAGTTGTCAAACTATATGTCTACAGGTTCAATTTTTTGATACAAACCTAACCTTATGTCCAAAGTTGGATTCCGACGGCCGTGCATAAAATCATCCGTTGAGTCGGATCGTGGGCCCGCAAAACGGTGATCCGATCAACTGTCTCAGAATCGGACCAAACTTGGCATAAATGACCAAAAAAATGATACGGTCCTATTAGTGCAAGTTTTGTTTCGATTTGACGAGTGTGCACAAAGTAATTGGAGTTTGTGCAAAGTGGTCGATACGGTAAATTTCGACAGATACTCGTCAAATTCGTCGCATACACGCAACCAATTTGAATTCTGTCAAAGCCCACTCATCCGTGAAGCCATTACGTACCTTTTGGTTCATGATCACCTCGTCTGATTGGTGGGACGCACGTCGTATCGAAGGGTTTTTCTAGTAGTTTACTATTTTTGAAAATAGTTTTCCCTGATTTTTAAACTGATTTAAATTACTGTTTAATCGACTAGAATTAAATCTAACAGTAGGGTTCTAATCTTGTATATGTATTCTACAAGTCTGTTCAAACAGATTTTGGAAACTCTTCCTGGTTTGGCATAAAATCGCCTTCCAAGTTAGGTTTTATGACTGATTCCTGTCCTATTTTTGAACAGGTTTTCGATGAAGTTTTCATCAAATTTTTGTCAGTATAATCTTTTATAACAAAATCTATTTACTGGGATATAAACTTGGTTATATTGACGTCGTACCTGCGAAACCCGTTCGTGAAACGGATGATCGGGTAGACGGGAATCACTACGCAAAGTGGGTTCACGGCCGCTTCTCGCTGCTGTGTTCTGTTGTGCTGTCCGTGCGGCCCGCATGCGCGTGGCCTCCTATCGTCGGCCGACAGTGGCTGCGGTGCCGCACAGTCGCATGGGTAGCGCTCCGTGGTCTGGGGAAGGTTTGCTTAGGGTTTATAGGGTTTTCTTCTCTCGATCTCACTTGGTTCTCTTATATATAGTCGTCGGTTGTTCGATTTTTAATGGGTGGGGGTTGGGTCACCGTGTTGGGCTGGGCTTCCCTCTTCCATATATGTAATAGGGAATTACATATAGGGAATACCCGAGCTCCGGTCGGGTCATCGCGTTGGGCTGGGGCTGGGGCTTACCAGACTTGTGTAATAGGGAATGCCCGAGCTCGGGCTCGAGCTGGGCTGGGGCTTCCCTCTTCCATTCTTTTCTATATATATATATATATATATATATATATATATATATATATATATATATATATATATATATGTTGGCCCATTGGTCATGGTCAAACCTGATTTTAATAATTGATCAAACTCTGTATCATATAAATACAAGTCAGTTCAGATATTTACCTACGACGTTTTGGACACTGCTCAATGATGGATATCTACTATGTTCAAGACTGAAGATGTTTGCCACTCCGAATGCATTTCCTTCAAAGCAATGTACTTTTTCATTTTATTGAGTCTAGGAATACATTGTACCCAAGTCGTACTGGCAAAAGCTATCCTAAAATCATTTTTGAAAACCTGACCTATCTTTTCAAAATGACCTATGTTTTTGAAAAATACCTATTTTATAAAAAGCTTCTGAAGGACTTTTCAAAAAGCCAAAACTGTTTTTCTCAAAATCAACTGGCAGAACTCGGCCAGAGTTCGGCCAAGTTGAACGTTATGTGAACGTTTGATTTTGAACTTGGTCTCCCTTCAGTTGCGATTTGTTACAAAAAGTTCTGTCCGAATTCTGTCCTAATTCTGTCAGAGTTCTGTCTTTGGAAAAACTATAAATAGAGAAGGATTTCGATCATTTCAATACACCAATTCACTTTCAATCTCTTCTCTTCTAAAGCTTATATTTCTTCCAAAGAGTTCTAAAAAGCTTTCATTTTCAAATCCCAAGCCACTTACAATCCTCTAGTCGATTTGCCAGTGCGATGCGGTCTAGAAGTTTCAGAGCGATTGTAATCAGAGACTTGATTGAATAAACAACTCTTCACAATTGAAGTTGGTCGAGTTCTTCGTATCAAAGCTCGCGTCTGTAGAAGTTGCAAGGACTTCGTATTAAAACTTGCGGGATTTTCCAATAGTGGATTCAATTGGAAGCTAGAGTTCTTCCGACTGGACTAGTCCTCACAAGAGGGAAACCGTATAAATCTCGGTGTTTGGGTTTGCCTTCTGATCACTTTTCATTTCTGTCATTTATTTTGTGATTATTATATATCTGTGATCTAACTGCTAACGAGATTTTTAATTAGCAATATTCTGCTGCCTACTATATTCACCCCCCTATAGAGTATTCTGCTTTACGATTTCGTTCCTACAATTGGTATCAGAGCAGGTTATACAGGTAAAGCAAGGTAAAATTGCAATTATATTCAATTGGTATATAGATCACAACATTACATATGGCAACTGTGAAATTCACAAGTGAAGGCCAAGCCACAAACAGACCTCCACTGTTTGACGGCACAAATTACACCTATTGGAAAACACGTATGAGTTTTTTTTCTAAAATCTTTGATTTTGACTTATGATCTGTAGTTATTGATGGTTATAAAAAGCCCCCTCGTATTAATGTTGATGGAGTTTTAGTTAAAAAAAACCCATGACAAATATACAGAGGAGGAAAAGAAAAAAGGCCAGTCTTGACGCACGTGCTATTAACGTTCTATTTTGTGCTTTAGACAGAACTGAATTCAACAGGGTGTCTACTTGCACAACATCAAACGAAGTATGAAAACTTTTTGAAGTAACCCACGAAGGAACACAAAAGTCAAGGAGTCAAAGATCAGCAGACTTACTCAGGAGTACGAGGCGTTCAAAATGAAGCTAATGAATCAGTCACTCAAATGTTTACAAGATTCTTGGATATTGTAAATCCGTTGTCTTCACTAGGCAAGGATTACAGTAACCATGAGAAGATTCACAAACTTCTACAAGCTCTTACAAAGAACTGGATTCCAAAGGCTACAACAATCATTGAAGGGAACGACCTCTCAACAATGTCTCCGGAAACACTCATGGGTAAGCTACTCACTCACGAGTTAAAACTTTAAGACTTTGAAGATGCTACACCAAAGGAGAAGTCAGAAAAGTCGATCGCTCTCAAGGCTCAACATAGAAAAACTGTCGAAGATGACTCTGATGACAGCGACTCCGACTCTAAAGATCAACCTCTTCTGGTAAGAAAATTCAAAAGTTTATGAGATTTAACAGGAGAACAAAAGACAGCAACAACAACAACGAGGAAGATTCTATTTGCTACGGATGCAAGAAAAAATGACACATGAAGAAAGATTGTCCCACAACATCATCATCAAAGAAAAGCAGCAAATATGACAAAGGCTACCTGAAGAAATCTACATCAAGAAAGTACGCCAACACAAGCATATGGCATGAAAGTGAAGCCAGCGACTCAGAAGATGAACAATCAGATGATGCTGCAAATGTATGCTTGATGACTTGCGATCAGGTAATCACTAATCCTCTATTTGATCCTTATGATGATTTTACCTTTGAACAACTAGGAGAGGCTTTCAGTGACCTACTAAATGATTACAGGAAACTGCATAGTAAATATGAAACTTCTAAGAAGGTACTCAAGTACAAAGGTGAAATAGGAAGACTTACCGACCAACTAGATCATGTTAGAAATAATGACTCTTCAAATGGGTCTGGTGAGCTTTCTTCTATTAAGTTGTTATTACACGAGACTGTTAAGCTATCCGAAAAAAAGACCAAACTATCATCCAGTTAAAGGAAGACATATCTAAGGAGAGAAAGAGTCTCCAGTGGCACAGGTCAGATTAGAATCACTCACATCTGACTATACTAGATTATATGATGCTTCCAAAAAGTTAGAAATTAGTTTAGGAAAACGGTCTGAAGTTGATGCTTCCTATTCTAACACGTGTCAATTACCGAATCATCCGAACACGTCCAACACTGTCAGACCAAACCATACCAAACTATGCCCAAGAAGACAAATAGGCATGCATTCTTCTATACTAGAAAACCAAAACCTACCAATCATGCACCTCACACTACTTTCAACACTCAACATGCTAAATGTCATTATTGTGGCCTTATTGGTCATATATCTTCTGCATGCAGAATCAGAAAGTTAGTAGATTTAAATATTTATTCATGGATACCAAAAACTAATCAGTCGGCACCCTACAAGAAATGGGTACGAAGAGTTTCATCTACAAATTGTTTTGTAGGTGGGACGCCTTCACATGCTAGGAGCAAATGGATCTCGACAGCGGTTGCTCACACACATGACCGGTGACGCTTCACTATTCGCAACACTGTCGAAGAGGAATAAAGAAGGATACGTCTCCTTCGGTAATAATTTAAGAGGGTACATAATCGGTATCGATGACATTGGTAAGGCTCCTATCCAGTGATTAAAGATGTTTGTCTAGTTACCGAGTTAAAACATAATTTGCTCAGCATAAGCCATTTAGCTGATCACGGTTATGGTATTAACTTCGTCAAGATAAATGTACTATAGTTGATAGTTCAACTGGTAGTACTATATTTGAAGGTATTAGGGAAGACAACATATGTTTTCTATTTGTTATAAGATGCTAACAAAACAGGTAGATATTTGATGGCCAAAAGAATTGAGAGTTAACTATGGCATATGAGACTCGGTCATGCAAACATGGATACAATATCAAGACTATCTACAAAGAAGTTGGTACGCGGCTTACCGGACATTTCTTTCAAGAAGGATACGGTATATAGTGAATGTGAAAAGAACAAAGCTACCAAATCAACATTTAAATCCAAGAACGCTGTAAGTACCACTAGACCTTTACAACTGTTGCATATGACTTATTTGGACCAAGTAGAATTGCTAGTCTAGGTGGTAAGTTATAAGCATTTGTCATTGTAGATAATTTTTCTAGATATACATGGGTTTATTTTCTTGCACGCAAGAACGATGCATTATCAGAATTCGTTACCTTTTGTAAGAAAGTACAGAATGAAAAAGGATTCATGATTACTCGCATTCGTAGTGATCATGGCGACGAATTTGAGAATGCAGAATTCAAGCAATTTTGTGACACACACGGTTATTTGCATGAATTCTCTTGCCCTAGGACTCCGCAACAAAATGGAGTTGTGGAACATAAGAACAGAACTCTATCTGAAATGGCTAGAGTAATGTTAAACCAGTTTAGTCTACCTAGATACTTTTGGGCTGAAGCTGTAAATACAGCATGATATATTCTCAATAGGGTTCTAATTCGACCTATATCGAAGAAGACTCCCTATGAACTATGGTTTGATAGAACACCAAATGTTTCATATTTCAAAATTTTTGGTTGTAAATGTTTTATTTTAATACTAAAGACAATTTGAGTAAATTTGATGAAAAGGCCGATGAAGGTATATTTTTAGGTTATGCAGCAAGAGCAAAGGATACAGAGTCTTCAAAAAAAAACCATATCATCGAAGAATCAATCAATGTCAAGTTTGATGAGCTAAATCAACACTTAGCGATGATGACAATGAAGACATAATCATACCAAGTACAGCTACTGCAAAACCTTCACAAAGATGCAGACCATCACATCATATCAGATGAACCTCCAAGCAAAGAAGTCGAAACTAGCAATCCTGAGACTACACCAAAAGAGATGAGATTCTTGGCTGATCATCCAAAGGACTTGGTAATTGGTGAGATTACCAAGGGTGTAAGTACTCGTTCCTCTAATAAAGATATAGCTTCTTGTGTTGCTTTTGTTTCACAGTTTGAACCCAAAAATGTTGATGAAGCATGTAGTAATAATTTTTGGTTAGATGGTATGCAAGAGAAATTAAACCAATTCGAACGAATCAAGTTTGGGAACTTGTTCCTAAGCCCATTGATCATCCGGTCATTGGCACCCGATGGGTATTCCGAAACAAACTGAACGAGAATGGTTTAGTGACTCGTAATAAGGCTCGACTCGTAGCTCAAGGATACAATCAAGAAGAAGGTATCGACTACGATGAGACTTATGCCCCAGTTGCGAGATTAGAATCCATTCGCATGTTATGTGCATTTGCATGTTTTCATAATTTTAAGTTATTTCAAATGATGTCAAAAGCACATTTTTAAATTGTTTTATAAAAGAAAAGTTTATGTAGCTCAACCTCCCGTTTTGCTGATTTTAAATTTCCTGAATATGCTTTCAAGTTGAAGAAAGCCTTATACGGTTTGAAATAAGCCCCTCGTGCTTGGTACGATCGTCTAAGCTCTTTCTACTTGATAACGATTTTTCAAAGGAGAAAGGTTGACACTACATTGTTTATAAAATCTTTGAATAACAACATTCTTTTGATTCAAGTCTATGTTGATGATATATTTTTGGATCTACTGATGATCTCTTTGTCAAGAATTTTTAAGGTGTATACAGAATGAGTTTGAGATAAGCATGATGGAGAGCTGAAATTCTTTCTCGGACTGCAAATCAAACAAACCGACAATGGGATGTTTATAAATCAAGCAAAGTACACAAAGGATCTATTAAAGAAGTTCGACATGAAAGTAGTCAAGCCACTTAGCACTCCAATGGCGACTTCAACCAAGCTTGATATTGATGAACAAGGCAAACCTGTCGACATACGTAAGTATCGAGGTATGATCGGTAGCTTACTGTATTTAACTGCTAGTCGACCAAACATTATGTGTGTTTGCTTATGTGCACGTTTTCATGCTAATCCTAAGGAATCACATCTGTGCGCAGTTAAGCGTATCTTCCGATACCTTAAAGGCACTTCTTCTGTCGGCTATAGTATCCAAAATCATGTCATTTGACCTAACCGGTTATTCTGATGCTGATTTTGTCCGATGCAAAGTAGATAGAAAAGTACTAGCAGCACATGTCATTTCCTAGGAAAAGCTCTAGTCTCTTGGTTTAGTAAGAAGCAAAATTCTTTGTATTATCAACAACCGAGGCTGAGTATATCGCCGCAGGACGTTGTTGTGCATAAATTTTGTGGATGAAGCAAACTTTAGAAGACTATGGATTGCATTTTACATACATACCCATTTTCTGTGACACACTAGTTCTATTAATTTGACTAAAATCCAGTATGTCACTCTCGTACTAAACATATCGAGATTAGACATCACTTTCTTAGAGATCATCAACAAAATGTAGATATAGACCTTGTATACATAGACACACAGAATCAATTAGCTGACATACTCATAAAATCTCTAGCGGAAGAACGTTTCAATTATTTACGTCGAGAATTAGAATTTTAGATATCAATAAATTAATTAATTTGGTTTATTAATTAATTTATTCGATACTCAATAATGTTTTCGAGACAAGCCTAAAAAGAGTCTGTCTGTCACCACGACTACGGTCGAAGCGAAGCCATACTTAAGAGTTCCCCGGGAACCTCCGTTAGCTGGATAGTACTCCTACAGCTAATCTGAGACAGATACTGAGTAAAGAATATTATTTATAAAATAATATTAATTATATTATTGAGATTTAAAATTACTAAACTCTGAATTAAACATTTGAACGAATTAATGAAAAAGATGTGGCCCCATTATTATTTTTTTAATACATATATAGCCAGGCAACCCTTGGCAAATTCGGCCCGAGTTCGGTCCGAATTTAGCTAGAGTTCGGCTGGGTATAAATATGTACCAGTCAGAACCCAAGGTCCCCTATTCTTCATTCTTTCAAACATCATCAAAACAGAAGCAGCCGTGCCCCCGAAAACCTAGCTCTTCTCCACCTTCCTTCTTCCAATCCGCGTGGAGATCTTCGTCCAAAATTCGGATTCGTGCGGAGAATTTTGTCCTCTACAGCATATCCAATCTCGGGAGGTATAATTCCTTCTTTCCTCCACTTTCAAATTGTTAGGGTTTCTATTTTTTGGGATAGAATGCCTATGGGATTTAATCCTTTCAAGAGGAAGAAGACCCATGCTAGTGAAAAGGCATCATCTTCGGATCCGCATTCGGATTCCTCTTTCTTCGGTCCAATCGGATGACGGTGTATCGGATGAGTTTTATTTCAAAACTCCCGACCAAGCCCTAGTTTGGTATGCCGATTTCATTATGCGTACTATTTGTACCGGATCTTCGATCAAATGGACTGTCTTTTTCGACCACCTTCCTTACTTTCAGGTATTAGGGTTACAACGCTTTGCTACTTTACAATTTCCTATAGCTACTAATGCCATTAGACTATTTTACTGTAATTTTGTGTTAGACACTTTTACCGTGAGAACACGTTGTCGGAGGAATAGATATCGAGTTTACTGATGAAATGTTAGCAGAAATTCGTGGTATTCCAAACGAAGGTGCCCCGCTTGATGACATCACTGATTTTAATTTCCCCGATGGTACGACTCTCGTTAGTTTCAAGAATGAGCTTTGTACGCCCGTACATGCTCGTCCTGGAAAGTTCAAGGCCAATAACTTAAACTTGTTTAACTACGAATTACATCACATCATCTATTCCACTCTACTTTCAAAATCTACTTCAAAAGATGATGTCACTGCACTTGAGCTTTCTGCTTTATCACATTCTTAAGGGATTCCTTTCTCTGCCCCTAAGACTATCATTCAGATGATGGGTAGATGTCGTGGAAGAGACCGCAACCTCTCTTATGCGATGATCATCCCACGCATCTTTCAGAGATTCGACATTGACTTATCCACTTGTGCTCTGGATCCTGAGCCCAAGTTTCTCAAACTCCCTCGTCGCAGCATTGCCACTGCTCCTCCACTTACTACACCTGCTCCTCCTGTACCTACTCCCACAGCACCTGGTCCTCCTCAGTCTTACCCTATGACTGTAACACCCAGTTTTCTAAATGAGGATATTTTAAAATTTTGTGTTTTTAATTATTTAATTATGACATTTAAATAATAATATGATTTTTGGTAATTTTTAATCATTTTAAAACTATTTAAAATTATGACTTGTGATTTTGGTGTTTTGCTAGTGTAACCCTAGAGACAGTTTGACCTAGAGCCTAGCCATGTAATTAGGGTATTTCAATTATCATTTTTAGCTTGAGGGTATTTTGGTCATTTTTAATTATTTAAATTTAATATGTATTTATTTCGAATTTAATATAATTAATGGGATGGTGTGATTTTAATATCATTTAATTGATTGCCTTGTGTTGTGTTTAGCCTAACCTAGATTTGACTTAACCTAGATTAGTCCTAGTTAGTCATGGTTAGACTAAGTTAGATTTGGAATTGGTCATGGTTAGCCATGGCTAGTCATGATTTGTGATTTTGGCTGGTCATTAGTCATTAAGACTAGTGATAGGCTACCTACTAGGTTTCATTAGCCATTGATTTGTCTGGGTTGATGGAGAACCCTTGGATCAACCCTAGCCCTAGATTTTAGGGCAGCCATCTTTGGGATTCCCCCTATTTAATCCCTCATTTCTTCATTTTCTTATTTCTCAAGAACAATGTGAGCTCCAACTTCATTCATTCTTAACTTCTCCATTCTCATCCTTTTTCAACCAAACTTCTTGCATTTTAACCTAACCATCACCCTCTTGCTGTCCATGGAGGTTAACAACAGTTGGAGACAATTTAGAGCTTGGGGATAGCTAGGAGGAACCTCATTTGAAGCTTTTTTTGTGAAGGAACACATATAGGTAAATCTGTAAAACCCCTAAATTTCTACTTTTTTTATTTATTAAATTTAGTACTGATTTAAAAAAAATTGTACATCGCGGACTGTATCGTACGTCATGCGCAAAATTTTATTTTTCATAATTGCTCGACGAGTGCGAATATGTGCGAGCTTACATATTTTTTAGAAAATATTTTTTCTATTTTTACAGTTCCAAGATAATATATGTAATAATTATTTCTAAATATAAGAGTTATTTACGAAAAGCCTTTTTATAAAATGGTATATTAGAAAGGTATATATTGTAAATATTATTTTTGCATACATACATATTTCGTAATTATTTATTAATTTATTTTTAAAATATTAGTGTATTTTCGAAATTATTATTATAGCATTTTAGAAAACATATTTTGAAATTATTGTACCAATTTAAATCTTGATTTGAATTTATGGAATTATTTAAATAGTTAAATATTTGTAATTTGATTTATTCCATTTGATTTTTAAACTAAATGATTTAATTAGATTTAAATTAGATTGTATTTGGATTGGATTTGATTTCATTGTTTAAATTAATACATGAATTATCTAATTGGGTTTTAAATAGTCCTAGTTCATATCCAATTGGAAATTCCCACATCCTATAAATAGGTAGGTACTCCTCCATAAATTCTATTCTTCCACAAATTTTTCCACCACAGAAGTGAGTGCATCGTGTCCATGACCGGTCCGTGTCCCATCCACTATGTGTTTCATTGTACAATACATTACTCCACCCCGGGTCCGACAGATCCGAACCTTCGTCCCCGTCGTGTCGGACAGACCCGACACGATCATCCAAACTCAAAACCCTAATCCTAATTTTCCTAAATCACCACCCGTGCCGCCGAGTTGTCCCTGTTCCGACCCGTCGTCCCGACCTCCTCGCATATCCCGTGCACTACCCGACATCACTACACAGTCACCAACAACCCCCACCTCGTCATCTCCGTTACCCGGCCACCCGCCAAGACCCCGTCAACCACCACCAGCAACATTCAGCCACTTCCCCGATCAATTCTCCGAACTCCACTCCGGCCAACCACCGCCGAAACCCCGGCCACCCAAAAATCCCGATATCACCATCATCGTCCCAAAAAACCAAGAGGAATAGAAAATTTCCTCACCTCCGTCGTCGATTTCGCCGCGTCCTCGCCACCGTGGCCGCCGGCAGGATCTGCCGAGCGTGCACCACCCGCCGCGTAGACACCAAATCTGGCTATCTCGACTTCGCCCCGCTCTGTGCCTCACGGTCGAGACCCCCATACGCCACCACGGAGCTCGGCCACCGCCACCACTGTGGCGAGCCCCTACCCATCTCAGCCACCACCACGATTCCAACCCAAACGCCGAGAACCCCCTCCGTCTCCTCCGGCGCGGCGTGCCCTAGCCACCGCGTTCGCAGCCTCCCGAACCCCGCCGTCGTCGACACCCGAACAGCCCAGCGCGCGCGCCCCGCCTTGGCACCGCTGCGAGCCGCCGGCGTCTCCCCCTTCGCCGCGAGCCGCCGGCGCCTCCATACCCTCCGCCGTAGTAACCCATCGCAGCCCCGTTCGCCTCCCACGCACAGCCACCAAGCGTCGCCCCACCGATCGAGCCACCGTCGGACCAACCCACTCGACCCCTCCACCGCCAATCCGTCCCGACCGCTCCTCTTTCGCCTATTTCCTTCTCCGCGATCCCTCCTTTCGCCCTCTTTCCTTCTCCTGAGCGCCCCGTCGACCGTTGCCGCGTCGCCGAGCCTCTGCGAGAACCCCTCCTTCCACCGCTCTCCTCCTCTCGCCGGAGACCACCGATCCGCTCACCGCCCGCATCCTCTTCCCCCGACCTCTCTTCCTCTCGCTCCCCTCTCGATCTCCTTTCCCATTTTTTTTTTTCTCTCTCTCTCTATTGTCTTCTCTTCCCCCATTTTAAGTTTTCTTCTCCTACGAATAGGACATGACTTCCTTTCCTTTTCTTTTTAATAATTTTTGTTTTGTTTTGTTTGTTTTTATTTTTTATTTATTATTGTAATTCTGTGTGTTTACCACATTAGTACACACCAAATTGAGAAATTTTACTAAGTACTAACATTATTACTATTTGCCAATAAAGAGATTATAAATATGTATTGTTGACAAATAGTTTGTGCTTAAACACTACCTATATTTCAAATGGAGTTCAAAGGCCTTAAAGTATTATTATTTATTATTTTCTATATAGATATGTCTTTTCCTAAAATATATAAAGATAAACATATGTTTCCTTCCTATTCCAGTATTTAACCCTAAAAAAAAATTTCCAATTTTTTTTTCTTTCATATAAAGTCTTTTCTAGGTTATATTTTGACCTGAGTTATTATAGTATTTTGATTTATTTAGTTAGAATATTTATATCAAGTATAGTTATTATCTATAACCATATATTTACAAACTTAGAATTTTAGCCAAAAATGATTCTTTTCTTGACTAGGTATTTTCTCTAAATATTATTTTACTAATAAAATCTAGTTTTCAAATATTATAAGTATTTTCAAAAATTGGTATTTATATTATTTATCATTCCCCTTTGATTCCCCTTTCCATGACTAAACTCATTCTCATATTCCCTCGCCAATATATCCATCCTCCCATCGACCCTAACTAAATTGACCCTTCTGGACCCAATGGAACTGTCCGTGCCACCGACCGAGGTCGCCTCACATAGTTGTTGCACCGAAGTTGCAGATCGTGCCACATTGATCATTGTAGCACAGGCGTCCTACCAGGCAAGACACCTTGCCATTTGCTGTTTATTTATTTAGCTCATATTTCATGCATTAGTATTATTTTCTTTATGCAAAATAAACTGTGATACATGGCATAACCTGTTAGAACTTACTGTTCATTATAGTTCCTGCTATGTATTATTTTTTTTACACATTAAACCTAGATCTAAGGGACCACCTTGTGTTGCATTCATGGCCTTGACACGTTGTATCACGAAGTTGTGTGTCACATGTAGAACACAGGAGTACGTGATTGGCTGGCCACCAGTACGTACAAGCCGTGCGATAGGAATACCGCTAATAGAAATGCATGCTAGTTTGACTTAGCGGTTATAGAGGTTTACTGTTGTGGATACAACATGGTAGGCATTGGGTGGGAAGAACAGCTCCTTAATGTATGGGTCATTTATGCACTGCCCTGATTGCCGGTTATCTCCAATGGGAGGTACGGTCCTGATAGCCGGTTATCTCCAGTGGGAGGTACAGTCCTGATTGCCGGTTATCTCCAGTAGGAGGTACGGTCCTGATTCCTGATTTTTCTGATCCGGTCCATGCGTCAAAGGTTTGTTCTTTATTGCATATTCACCATAGTACGGTTAGGTACCCTATTACATATCTATTTGAGCAATATTTATTCAGTTTATATGGCATGATATTATGTGTCTTGTTATCCCTCTGAGGACCTGGTTATCTCACCAGGTGTGTGCTATTGTCATTCGCAGGTGCTTTAGCTGTAGCCGTGATCATCGCTATTTCTTCGAGGATGATTGCACTTGGATCGTCTTCGCTTGCTCGCCACTCATTTCATTTTCTATGCATTTTTTCTTTACTTGTTGGTAGTGGATTTGTCTCCCAACATATTGTATCAAGATAAATTCATTCTCATTATATGATATTTTATCCATTTATTTTGTGTGGATGAGATTAGTTATGGATCTACTGCATTTTACAGCTTATGTATTCGTACAAGGTTTGTATATTGGAGTGTACTTTGTATGAATACAGCTGGCATGTCTACGTTCCTAGTCCTACGTATTTTGGGACTGGGATGTTATATATTTTGTGGTAGCCCATGCAGGTCAAGCTAAATTGTTTGGTTTCTTTACCGTACCAAGCAAGCCTGCGTATAGGATTAGAAGTCTAGGATCTCATCCACATACTTGACCTCTTTCCTTGATTTTATCTACCGTTTGACTCATCAATTGCATCTTGCTTGCTTCTTCCATCCCTATTCTTATCTTTCCTTCGTGCTTGCTAGAGATTGACCCTACTAATTAGTTGTCCCAAAACACCATTAGTTTAATTCTTTAAGTTGGGTAGAATACCTTATGAACTAGCAACCCCTTTGACCTAGTGACCTATATTAGCAAGTTTACTTAGATTCAAGAATCTAGTGGACCTTAACCTGTCTAGGCAACCAAGGACTTGGACAAGAAGACTATAGGACGACTGTATAAAGACCATCACAGGACATGACTAGATCCTTAGAAGTTCGAACCAATTTCTACTTCTTCCAATTTTAAACTCTCGTGCCTATAATTTCATTCTCTTAACTAATGTTGCTACTATAACCTAGATTTGCAAGTTCATTGAATTATCGAGCTTGTTCACGACATATGTTATTGGAAGAGCTCCCACTAACATATTGTCTAATTAGAACTGGTGCATAATGGTCTGATCAACCAAGTGCACTTTGGTTCGCTTTTGTCTATTATTCTATGTGGATGGGGACATAATTAAACTTGGCCCTTACAATCCCATCCACGACTGCCTTGATAATTCCTTTGAAATTATTGATCGTCTTTGAATCACTATTCGTATTCGATAATGCCTCTTCGAACTCTATACTGCTTTGCCTTCACCTATTTTAAAAGGACGAAGGCGTTATACTAGAACTTCCTCTAGCTATCCTATCACCTATGACCATTATCACTCGATGTTGCCATATCTTTGTCTTGAACTACTCGACCTTTCTCTCGACCCTAAAACTACAATCTTGACTTTCTAATCACTTGAATTTAAGAGATTACAATCGTCTCTTAATCATATCCTCAACCTAGACTACGACCAAGGAACCCTTCTACCGTTGTGCCTTCTCACCCCCCTACGAATTCTTAATTTCGAGGACGAAATTCTTTTAAGTTGGGTAGGATGTAAAACCCTTAAATTTCTATAATTTTTTTATTTATTAAATTTAGTACTGATTTAAAAAAAAATTGTACATCGCGGAGTGTATTGTACGTCATACGCAAAATTTTATTTTTCATAATTGCTCGACGAGTGCGAATATGTGCGAACTTACATATTTTTAGAAAAATATTTTTTTCTATTTTTATAGTTCCAAGATAATATATAATAATTATTTCTAAATATAAGAGTTATTTACGAAAAGCCTTTTTATAAAATGGTATATTAGAAAGGTATATATTGTAAATATTATTTTTGCATACATACATATTTCATAATTATTTATTAATTTATTTTTAAAATATTAGTGTATTTTTGAAATTATTATAGCATTTTAGAAAACATATTTTGAAATTATTGTACCAATTTAAATCTTGATTTGAATTTACGGAATTATTTAAATAGTTAAATATTTGCAATTTGATTTATTCCATTTGATTTTTAAACTAAAGGATTTAATTAGATTTAAATTAGATTTGTATTTGGATTTGGATTGTTTTAAATTAATACACGAATTATCTAATTGGGTTTTAAATAGTCCTAGTTCATATCCAATTAGGAATTCCCACATCCTATAAATAGGCAGGTACTCCTCCATAAATTTCTATTCTTCCACAAACTTTCACCACAGAAGTGAGTGCATCGTGTCCATGACCGTGTCCGTGTCCTATCCACTATGTGTTTCATTGTACAAATATATTACTCCACCCCGGGTCCGATAGATCCGAATCTCGTCCCCGTCGTGTCGGACACACCGACACGACTCATCCAAACTCAAAACCCTAATCCTAATTTTCCTAAATCACCACCCGTGCCGCCGAGTTGTCCCCGTTCCGACCCGTCGTCCCGACCTCCTCGCCTATCCCGTGCACCACCCGACATCACCACACCGTCACCAAAACCCCCACCTCGTCATCTCCGTCACCCGGCCACCCGCCAAGACCCGTCAACCACCACCAGCAACATTCAGCCACTTCCCCGGTCAATTCTCCGAACTCCACTCCGGCCAACCACCGCCGAAACCTCGGCCACCCAAAAATCCCAATATCACCATCATCGTCCCAAGAAACCAAGAAGAATAGAAAATTCTCTTACCTCCGCCGTCGATTTCGCCGCGTCCTCGCCACCGTGGCCGCCGGCAGGATCCGCCGAGCGTGCACCACCCGCCGCTCCGCATAGACACCAGATCTGCCATCTCGACTTCCGCCCCACCTACTGCCTCACGGTCGAGACCCCCGCACGCCACCACGGAGCTCGGCCACCGCCACCACCGGGGCGAGCCCCTACCCATCTCAGCCACCACCACGATTCCCAAACCCAAACGCCGAGAACCCCTCCGTCTCCTCCGCCGCGGCGTGCCCTAGCCACCGCGTTCGCAGCCTCACGAACCCCGCCGTCGCCGACACCCGAACAGCCCAGCGCCACCGCGCCCGCCTTGGCACCGCTGCGAGCCGCCGGCGTCCTCCCCTTCGCCGCGAGCCGCCGGCGTCTCCACACCCTCCGCCGCAGTAAACCCCATCGCAGCCCCCGTTCACCTCCGCGCACAGCCACCAAGCGTCGCCCACGCCGATCGAGCTACCGCTGGACCAACCCACTTCGATCCCTCCGCCGCCAACTCGCCGTCCCGACCGCTCCTCTCTCGCCCTCTTCCCTTTGCCTGAGCGCCCGTCGACCGCTGCCGCGTCGTCGAGCCTCTGCGAGAACCCCTCCTTCCACCGATCTCCTCCTCTCGCCGGAGACCACTGATCCGCTCACCGCCGCATCCTCTTCCCCCGACCTCTCTTCCTCTCGCTCCCCTCTCGATCTCCTTTCCCTTTTTTTTCATTTCTCTCTCTCTCTAATGTCTCTCTTCCCCCATTTTAAGTTTTCTTCTCCTACGAATAGGACATGACATCATTTCTTTTCTTTTTTAATTATTTTTGTTTTGTTTTGTTTGTTTTATTATTATTGTAATTATGTGTGTTTACCACATTAGTACACACCAATTGAGAAATTTCACTAAGTACTAACATTATTACTATTTGCCAATAAAGAGAATATAAATATGTATTGTTGTCAAATAGTTTGTGCTTAAACACTACCTATATTTCAAATAGAGTTCAAAGGCCTTAAAGTATTATTATATATATTTTTCTATATAGATATGGCTTTTCCTAAAAATATATAAAGATAAACATATGTTTCCTTCCTGTTCCAGTATTTAACCCTAAAACAAAAATTTCCAATTTTTTTTCTTCTTTCATATAAAGTCTTTTCTAGGTTATATTTTGACCTAGATGTGTTATCAGTATTTCGATTTATTTAGTTAGAATATTTATATCAAGTATAGTTATTATCTATAACCATATATTTACAACTTAGAATTTTAGCCAAAAATGATTCTTTTCTTGACTTTAGGTCTTTTCTCTAAATATTTTTACTAATAAAATCTAGTTTTCAAAAATTATAAGTATTTTCAAAAATTTGTATTTATATTATTTATCATTCCCCTTTGATTCCCCTTTCCATGACTAAACTCATTCTCATATTCCCTCGCCAATATATCCATCCTCCATCAACCCTAACTAAATTGACCCTTTTGGACCCAATGGAACTGTCCGTGCCACCGACCGAGGTCGCCTCGCATAGTTGTTGCACCGAAGTTGCAGATCGTGCCACATGGATCTTTGTAGCACACCAGGCGTCCTACCAGGCAAGACACCTTGCCATTTGTTGTTTATTTATTTGAGCTCATATTTCATGCATTAGTATTATTTTCTTTATGCAAAATAACCTGTGATACATGGCATAACCTGTTAGAACTTACTGTTCATTATAGTTCCTGTTATGTATTATTTTCCTTACACATTAAACCTAGATCTAAGGGACCACCTTGTGTGTTACATTCATGGCCTTGACACGTTGTATCACGAAGTTGTGTGTCGTATGTAAACACGGGAGTACGTGATTGGCTGGCCACCAGTACGTACAAGCCGTGCGATAGGAATAACCGCTAATAGAAATTACATGCTAGTTTGACTTAGCGACTATAGGTTTACTGTTGTGGATACAACATGGTAGGCATTGGGTGGGAAGAACAGCTCCTTAATGTATGGGTCATTTATGCACTGCCCTGATTGCCGGTTATCTCCAATAGGAGGTACGGTCCTGATAGCCGGTTATCTCCAGTGGGAGGTACGGTCCTGATTGCTGGTTATCTCCAGTGGGAGGTACGGTCCTGATTCCTGATTTTCCTGATCCGGCCCATGCGTCAAAGGTTTGTTCTTTATTGCATATTCACCATAGTACGGTTAGGTACTCTATTACATATCTATTTGAGCAATATTTATTCAGTTTATATGGCATGATATTATATGTCTTGTTAGTCCCTCTGAGGACTGGTTATCTCGCCAGGTGTGTGATAATGTCTTTCGCAGGTGCTTTAGCTGTAGCCGTGATCATCTATATTTCTTCGAGGATGATTGCACTTGGATCGTCTTCGCTTCGCTCGCCACTCATTTTCATTTCTATATATTTTTCCTTTACTTGTTGGTAGTGGATTTGTCTCCGCCCAACATATTGTATCAAGATAAATTCATTCTCATTATATGATATTTTTATCCATTTATTTTGTGTGGATGAGATTAGTTATAGATCTACTGTATTTTACAGCATGTATTCGTACGAGGTTTCCATATATTGGAGTGTACTTCGTATGAATACAGCTGGCATGTCTACGTTCCTAGTCATACGTATTTTGGGACTGGGGCATTACAAAATCCTATTCCCTCCACCAAATTTTGATTTCTTTGCATGGATAGGAAGCCCTAGGTGTCCTCTCTTTGTAGGAATAGGTTTTTCTAGGTTTCGTGTCCTTTACGTGTCCGTATCGGACACGTATCAGTGTGAGTTTGTTAGTGTTCGACGAAATGCCACAGTGGGTATTTCGATCAATTTTTCAGGAAGTAATTGAAAGAAAATTTGTTCTTCATGTTGCTTGTGTGATTTTACACGACTGAGGTGATTTCGAGCCATGTCCGAGTCGTACTGGACTCGTGGACACAGCCCCGCGTGCGGCCAGGGCTTCCCTGCTGCTCGAGGCCTCGTGCTCATGCACAGGCCACGTGGCGAGCCGTGCATGGACTGAGAGGAGGGGGTAGTGTCTGCGAACCTGTTCCCCAAGCCTCGTGTCCAACGGAGTCCTGTCGGACACGCAAGTCACGTACACTGGTCACACATGTGCGCAAGTTCAGTCAGAATGCATTCTGATACGCGAGTCGTGTCCACTCTGGACAAGACGTGGTCGTGTCGTGTTGGGTCCTATGTGTAGCGTGACACGTTGGCTACACATGGGCATGACCACGAGACCCCACGTGTCCTGTTTGTGTTCTACAGACACGTGCACATGTGCACGACATTGTGCAACACTGGGTGCACCCCATGTGTTTATCGTGTTAGACATGCCTATGTCATATTTCTTGGACACGTGAGGACACATAAGACACGTGTACACATGCTTTATTAATTACCAACCATTATTTTGATTTTTATGATTGATTTTGGGTTCGATTTATTAATTCCTATATGGGTCTGAAACCCGACTGATATCCATTGGCTGAGTTGATTTCCTGAGCTTTAATTCCATCTTTTTTACTGTCTAAATTGATGTTTTAAGTGTCTTGATTGATCCTACATGTGAAATAGTTCATTTTAGATTTGTTTTACATGTTAGATTAGGCTTTATGTTTCTGAAATAGATTTTGGACATTGAAATGGACTGAATCGACTGATACCTGTTCTTTATTACTGAGTTTAATTTCCCATTTAACTGAGATTTGATGTTTATTGTTATAAGATGATTTATGAACATGTGTTAGTACTGTTAAGGATTAAAAATGATTTGGTATGGGCTTATGAATTCGAATTTGGGGTTGATTGGTATATTAGAACTGTCAATATGATTTCACATATGACACTCACTGTCCTCACAATTCCTGAGAATGGATTTCAATGAATTTTAAACTGATAATTGATTTCCTTAAAATTCCTGTCAAAACTGATTGTAAGTTCGTTTTCCCTTTGTTACTTCCATTGTTAGTTTACTGATTTGTTAGAATTCATTGGTGATTGAATTTCGAATTTGGTTAATGTAGAACTGCCATTTGATTCCCTTATTTAACTGTCATTGAAATTTCCAGAAAACCAAAACCTGAGACTAGGATTTATTTTACTGTTTGTCAAATGTCTTATGTTCATCCTTATCAACTGAGATTCATGTTTCTTTCCATGCTAATTCTTAACATTGTTAGTTGGTTCATTGAGGTTACACTGTTGATGTAGGAGCATGGTTTTCGAAATGGGTTTGGGAAGTTGTAGTGTCAATTTGTTTCACATATGTAAACTATCATATGATTCCTTCATTGAACTGTGATTTTATCTCGGTTTCAAATCTGAGAATGGCGTGTGTGGTTTTATATTGGTTTATGTTAAGTTGTATTTTAGGTTTCAAATTTACTTTTCAACTGAATCTCAAGTCTGAGATTTCCCATACAAATGTTAACTAAGATTTCCTTCTGTACACACATATTACATGGACTGACATTTAAACACACACAGGAGAACCTGTCACACCATGAACTGAAACCTAAGAGTTCCCTTCTTATTCAAATATGTGAGCTGAATTGATAAAACTCATTGAACCTAGGTTTGGATGTTAATGTAGTTGGGTTTAAGTTGTGTAAATATATGTAGTTGTTGTTTATTTTCATTGGTGGAACATTGGTTGAACTGGAAACTGGACTGTCTATTTCTTTTATGTGAAAACTGAATTCCTGAGAACCCTTAGTGATGGCCTGAGAAATTTTGTGCTTAATTGAGTTAGTTTTAATAAGATTTACGATTTGTGGTAAGGTAGTTCTCGAATTTGTATTGGTTTCAGTCTTCCTGTGTACACACACATATATGTGAAACACATTGACACCCATTATGTTTACACACCACTGTTTTCCTATGCAACATCTATGTACACAGGCACACCTATTCACCACTGTTCACATACACAAAATCTGGGACTATTACCTATTAAACTCATTCACATAAACACACACATTCATTTACCAAAACACACTCTATCTAAACTCCCTGTCACATAGGTTCCCTCAAACACTCACACACACCCTAGCCTATATCAAGTACACCCACTCATCCATATTGAAACACACACACATGTCTATCTCTCTATGAATATATGTATATATATATAAAAAAAAAATAAAAAAAAATATAATATATTACATATATATCTATATATATAATATATAATATATATATATAATATCTCTAATTTGTTGGATGAATATGTAATATATAGTGTATATGCATATTGCCTATAATGTAATATATATGTAATGTTGTTTATATTAAAATAGTATATGTATATAATGTGTGAAAGCAATATATTACCAATATAGATTGTATTGGCCTATGTAGATTCCTATAATATAGCCTATGTATATATGGCATGTATATACACATATGATTTGTGTGTTGATAGACTTGTAAGGCTTTGTGATGATGTGTGCTTGCTAGAATAGGTTGGCTAGGCTTAGTGAGACTTGTTTGGGTTAGTCTTGACCTAGTTGACCTAGTTTGACTAGTGTAGTTGACCAAGAGTTGACTTTAGTTTAGTTCGACCTAGACAGCATGCAGATGCATTGTAGATTACATTTATCATTCCCTGTATACATCTTGACTTGTGTTGCTCTAACTAGGAGTCAGGTACCTCATCTCGGATAATATATTTACTTCAGATATTCAGATACCAGGCGAGTACATTCTCTGATTATTTCATAACTTGCTTAGAATTATATTCCTGCTCTAGTTTACATTATTTGATGCTGTCACGATATTATCACGGATTGGTACTATATGGATCCCTACATTAAGATGTTATCCCCCTCGGGAGCATCGAATACATCATGTCATGTGTTCATGTACATCATGTATTTCTCGCTCTCATGTTATTCATGTTTCTCATGTGCTTCATGCTTGTTCATGCATGCTCGTGTACTCTCATGTGCTCTCATATTCGGTCATGTATCTCATGTATTACCTATACTTCATGTGCGTCCATTTATGGGCTTCATGAGAAAACCATGTACGTAACATAACTTGACTGGATCCTTGTGTATTGATTGGGGTATGGGGGAGTATAAATAGTCATGTGAACAATTCCAAAGTAGTATAGCCATGTACGCCTCTTTAGTATAGTCATGTGCAAATCAAGCCGTTCACATGTCGACTTTGTACTCTAAATCACTAGTCACTGGTAGCTCTCTACTTATAGATATTTCTATTACAGTTCTCTCTCTGTTTACATCATGTACTTTCTTTCAGTTTCATGTATCGTACTCTCTTGCATGTTTATATCTCTAACATGTTATGATCTGCGTGAGATGTATTGTGCTCACTCCCGTCCTGACTGGACCTGTTGAAAATTTTACAGAGGATGATGAGGAATCATGCACCCCTTACTTGGAGTGCCTAGATGACAATTGCGACCTGGACCCCTAGGAAGGTTTAGGCAGCTGCTGAGGACGATACCTTGCATAGTGTAGATAGCTTAGACTGTTCTTCTTTTCATGTTTGGTTGTTGTCCTTGATTTCAGAGTTTTATATTTTAGAGATGTTGAGACTAGTAGTTATTAACTTTGATTATTTACTTCTTGTTGTACCTCAGTTTGAGGATTTTTTATCTATTTCCATCATGCTATATTCTACCTTAGATGTAATTGAGACTGTATTCTGCTATGTTACCTCCATTCGGAGTGTATATACAGTACAGGTACCTTATATATTGTTAGATGATTGATCTAGGACGGCTGGGCGCTGTTACGTACTCGTACCCTCACAGTGGGTGTAGGTCGTGACATATTTTTAGTGGTGGCCCATGCAGGTCGAGTTTATGTAGTGGTATTCGAACTAGAGTATCCCTACAGCTTGCAGTAGGATTAGATATTTTGAAGGTACTCAATCATAGTTAGGATTCCTTGAAAGATTCCTGGGACGACCCTTGAGAATCTTATTAAACTTCAATTCGAAATCCTTTCCTTTGTTTTGTTCGCTCTCACTCCTTGATTATTGAATTTGATTTTTATGGATCGTTGTTGATTTTGATTTTCCTATCGAGATGAATTTTATGGCCTGAGTTACGATATTTTCTGATAACATATGTTGATTGGGAATAACAGGGATGGTAAAACGTCTACTTGATTATGGAACCTGTAGTTTATCGCAGCCATATTAGCTGGCGTAACGGAAACATAGAGACCTGACTTCGGATGTACGTATCTTGGTTATGAGATTTGGAATTTCTTACAGCTATACTAGTCGGCATAGCGAGAATTCCAGATGACATGATTATAGAGGTGCATGCCCCAGTTATGGAATCTATCGTTTATCACAGCCTTGCTTACTGGCATGGCAAGGGCTCTGAGTAACATAATTTTGGACAGACGTATATGATTATCAGACTGTATCTTGAGAAGGTTTTTAAACATATCATCTCTATCGTACCTTTTATTATAAATTGTATTCCATCATCAAATAACTTAGGAGTAGGGATATTTTAGTTTTATAGAGCTTATTCATATGTAGTTCTTTCATAGTGTAATGATATGATGACTTGTAGAGTGTCTGTACCCTAGAGATGATAGTTAGCATTGGTATTAGAATAGTAACCCATTGTAGATGATTCCCTGTTATTTATAATATCTACCAGTTTTATAGAGGATGTTAGTCTGCTCTGTAGCCTGATAATTTATATTATTTTTCCCTTGTACTTTCTAGTAAGGTAGCCATGACCAGAGCCTGTTCTTGAGTATAGTGTAGTTCACCTAGGACTGAGAGGTCATATATATAGATAAATTGTAGATGGTATTAGCATATGGGATATGGGTTGGTTGGTATCTATAGGCTATTGTTGTGTAGAATTATAGACATGTTGCTTAGACTATATCTGGTTCAGTTTTCTATTTTAGTTAAGTTCTCCTTGAGATTAGTTCAGGCATGATAGATCAACCTTTATAGGAAGTGTGCAGACCCTTCACTAGATGTCCTGACCCTTGCTTATAAATTCAGTCTCCTTAGCATCATTTCCTTTTACCTACATTGATGTTTCAGACCATTCATCCTTAGCCTAATTTCTGAGCATTTGTTCAAATTCCTTATAAGTTTAGTCTACTTTAACCCTTGATGATCAGTTATATATGTATGGATATATAGACAATATACTTAGGATATATGTAATGGGTTATTGTTCTTGAGCTTATGTATATATGGTATTTGGGATTTGTGTGCTTAGATTATGGGTATTTAGTTATGGGTGACTTGATAAGATTGGGAAGTTAAGTGTTAGTCTATTATAGAGTTTCTCTGTTGCTAATACATAGTTGCCAATACCTAGACAGCTAGCATAGGTAAAATCCTAAGAAGTTGACCAGTTGATGACCAAGTACTTGGATGTTGAGAAATTGACTAGTGGTTGACCCTCGACTATGTTTGACCTAGAAGGAGTACTACCATCTTAAATTTCAAGGAAAATTTTTCTATGGTGGGTAGACTTGTAACACCTAGTTTTCTAAATGAGGGTAATTTTAAAATTTTGTGTTTTTAATTATTTAATTAAGACATTTAAAAAAAATATGATTTTTGGTGATTTTTAATCATTTTAAAACTATTTAAAATTATGACTTATGATTTTGGTGTTTTGCTAGTGTAACCCTAGAGACAGTTTGACCTAGAGCCTAGCCATGTGATTAGGATATTTCAATTATCATTTTTAGCTTGAGAGTATTTTGTTATTTTGAATTATTTAAATTTAATATGTTTATTTGGAATTTAATATAATTAATGGGATGGTGTGATTTTAATATTATTTAATTGATTGTCTTGTGTTGTGTTAGCCTAACCTAGATTTGACTTAAACTAGATTAGTCGTAGTTAGTCATGGTTAGACTAAGTTAGATTTGGGATTGGTCATGGTTATCCATGGCTAGTCATGATTTGTGATTTTGGCTGGTCATTAGTCTTTAAGACTAGTGATAGGCTACCTAGGCTTCATCTAGCCATTGATTTGTCTGGGTTGATGGAGAACCCTTGGATCAACCCTAGCCCTAGATTTTAGGGCAGCCATCTTTGGGATTCCCCTATTTAATCCCTCCCAAAAACCCTTGCCTCCTTTATTCATTTTCTCATTTCTTAAGAACAAGGTGAGCTCCAACTTCATTCATTCTTAACTTCTCCATTTCTCATCCTTTTTTAACCAAACTTCTTGCATTTTAAACCATCACCCTCTTGATGTCTATGGAGGTTAACTACAGTTTGGAGACAATTTGGAGCTTGGGGATAGCTAGGAGGAACCTCATTTTGAAGTTTTTCTTTCTGAAGGAACACATATAGGTAAATCCCTATTCCCTCCACCAAATTTTGATTTCTTTGCATGGATAGAAAGCCCTAGGTGTCTCTCTGTAGGAATAGGTTTTGTTAGGTTTCATGTCCTTTACGTGTCCGTATCGGACACGTATCAGTGTGAGTTTGTTAGTGTTCGACGAAATGCCACAGTGGGCATTTCGATCGATTTTTAGGAAGTAATTGAAAAGAAAATTTGTTCTTCGCATTTCTTGTGTGATTTTACATGACTGAGGTGATTTCGAGCCGTATCCGAGTCGTACTTGACTCGTGGATACAGCCCCGCACGCAGCCAGGGCTTTCCTGCTGCTCGGGGCCTCGTGCTCAGTGCACAGGCCACGTGGCGAGCCGTGCTTGAACTGAGAGGAGGGGGCAGTGTCTGCGAACCTGTTCCCTAAGCCTCGTGTCCAACGGAGTCGTGTCGGACATGCGAAGTCACGCGCACTGGTCACAACGCGCGTGCGTTCAGTCAGAATCGCGTTCTGATACGCGAGTCGTGTCCACTCTGGACACGACGTAGTCGTGTCGTGTTGGGTCCTATGTGTAGCCTGACACGTAGGCTACACTGGGCATGACCACGAGACCCCATGTCCTGTGTCGTGTTCTACAGACACGTACATGTGTGCACGACACTGTGCAACACTGGGTGCACCCCATGTGTTTGCATCGTGTTAGACACGCCTGTGTTGTGTTTCCTGGACACGTGAGGACACACAAGACACGTATACACATGCTTTATTAATTACCAACCATTATTTTGATTTTATCATTGATTTTGGGTTCGATTTATCAATTCCTATATGGGGCTGAAACCCGAATGATACCCATTGGCTGAGTTGATTTCCTGAGCTTTAATTCCATCTTTTTTACTGTCTAAATTGATGTTTTAAGTGTCTTGATTGATCCTACATGTGAAATAGTTCCTGTTAGATTTGTTTTACATGTTAGATTAGGCTTTATGTTTCTGAAATGGATTTTAGACATTGAATTGGACTGAATCGACTGATACTATTCTTCATAGCTGAGTTTAATTTCCCATTTAACTGAGATTTGAAGTTTATTGTTATAAGATGATTTATGAACATGTGTTAGTACTGCTAAGGATTAAAATGATTTGGTATGGGCTTATGAATTTGAATTTGGGGTTGATTGGTATATTAGAACTGTCAATGTGATTTCACATGTGACACTCACTGTCCTCATAATTCCTGAGAATGGATTTCAATGAATTTTAAACTGACAATTGTTTCCTTAAAATTCCTGTCAAAATTGATTGTAAGTTCGTTTTCCCTTTGTTACTTCCATTGTTAGTTCACTGATTTGTTAGAATTCATTGGTGATTGAATTTCGAATTTGGTTAATGTAGAACTGCCATTTGATTCCCTTATTTAACTGTCATTGAAATTTCAGGAAACCAAAACCTGAGACTAGGATTTATTTTACTGTTTGTTAAATGTCTTATGTTCATTCCTTATCAACTGAGATTCATGTTTCTTTCCATGCTAATTCTTAATATTGTTAGTTGGTTCCTTGAGGTTACACTGTTGATGTAGGAGCATGGTTTTCGAAATGGGTTTGGAAAGTTGTACTGTCAATTCGTTTTCACATATGTAAACTGTCATATGATTCCCTCATTGAACTGTGATTTTATCTTAGTTTCAAATGAGAATGGTGTGTGTGGGTTTTATATTGGTTTATGTTAAGTTGTATTTTAGGTTTCAAATTTACTTTTGAACTGAATCTCAAGTCTGAGATTTCCCCATACAAATGTTAACTGAGATTTTCTTCTGTACACACATACTACATGGACTGACATTTAAACACACACACAGGAGAACATGTGCACACCATGAACTGAAACCTAAGAGTTCCCTTCTTATTCAAATCTGTGAGCTGAATTGAAAACTCATTGAACCTGGGTTTGGATGTTAATGTAGTTGGGTTTAAGTTGTGATAAATATATGTAGTTGTTGTTTATTTTCATTGGTTGAACATTGGTTGAACTGGAAACTGGACTGTCTATTTCTCTTATGTAAAAACTGAATTCCTGAGAACCCTTAGTGATGGCCTGAGAAATTTTGTGTTTAATTGAGTTAGTTTCAATAAGATTTACGATTTTGTGGTAAGGTAGTTCTCGAATTTGCATTGGTTTCAGTCTTCCTGTGTACACACACATATGTGTGAAACACATTGACACCCATTAAGTTTACACACGCCACTGTTTTCCTATGCATCATCTATGTACACAGGCACACCTATTCACCACTGTTCACATACACAAAATCTGAGACTATTTACCTATTAAACTCATCACAAACACACACATTCATTTACCAAAACACTCTATCCTAAACTCCCTGTCACACAGGTTCCCTCAGACACTCACACACACCCTAGCCTATATCAAGTTCACCCACTCACCCATATTGATACACACACACATGTCTATCTCTCTCTCTCTCTCTCTCTCTCTCTCTATATATATATATATATATTATATATATATATATATATATATTATATATATATATATATATTTTTTTATATATATATATATATATTTATATATATATATATATATAATATATTATATATATATATATTTATTATATATAATATATAATATCTTATATATATATATATATATAATATATATAATGTTGCTTATATTAAAATAGTATATGTATAATGTGTGAAGTAATGTATTACCATATAGATTGTATTGGCCTATGTAGATATATATATTATATATATTTTTTTTTTTTTTTTTTTTTTTTTTTTTTTTATATATATATATATCTATATTATATATATATATATATATTATAAAATATATAATATTATATGTTGCTTATATTAAAATAGTATATGTATAATGTGTGAAAGTAATGTATTACCAATATAGATTGTATTGGCCTATGTAGATTCCTATAATATAGCCTATGTGGATATTGGCATGTATACACATATGATTTATGTGTTGATAGATTTGTAAGGCTTTGTGATGATGTGTGCTTGCTAGAATAGGCTGGCTAGGCTTAGTGAGACTTGTTTGGGTTAGTCTTGACCTAGTTGACCTAGTTTGACTAGTGTAGTTGACCAAGAGTTGACTTTAGTCGTTCGACCTAGTCAGCATGCAGGTGCATTGTAGATTACATTTATCATTCTCTGTATACATCTTGACTTGTGTTGCTCTAACTAGGAGTCAGGTACCTTATCTTGGATAGTACTTTTACTTCAGACATTCAGATACCAGGCGAATACATTCTCTGATCATTTCATAACTTGCTTAGAATTATATTCCTGCTCTAGTTACCATATTTGATGCTGTCACGATAATATCACGGATTGGTACTATATGGATCCCTACATTGAGATATTATCCCCCTAGGGAGCATCGGATACATCATGTCATATGTTTTATGTACAATGTATTCCTCGCTCTCATGTTATTCATGTTTCTCATGTGCTTCATGCTCGTTCATGCATGCTCGTGTACTCTCATGTGCTTTCATATTCGGTCATGTTTCCCATGTATTCATGTATAACCTATGCTTCATGTGTACCCATTAGGGCTTCATGTGAAAACCATGTACGTAACATAACTTGTCTTGATCCTTGGTATTGATTGGGATATGGGGGAGTATAAATAGTCATGTGAACAATTCGAAATTAGTATAGCCATGTAGCCTCTTTAGTACAGTCATGTGCAAATCAAGCCGTTCATATGTCGACTTTGAACTCTAAATCACTAGTCATGGTAGCTTTCACTTATAGTAGATATTCTATTACAGCTCTCTCTTGTTTACATCATGTACTTTCTTCATTTCATGTATCGTATCTCTTGCATGTTTATATTCTCTAACCTGTTATGATCTGCGTGAGATGTATTATGCTCGTTCCCATCCTGACTGGACCTGTTAAAATTTTTACAAAGGATGATGAGAAACCCTGCACCCCTTACTTGGAGCTTCCCTAGATGACACTTGCGACCTGGACCCTAGGGAGGTTCAGGCAGCTGCTGAGGACGATACCTTGCATAGTGTAGATAGCTTAGACTGTTTTTTTCATGTTTGGTTGTTGTCCTTGATTTCAGAGTTGTATAATTTAGAGATATTGAGACTAGTAGTTATTAACTTTGATTATTTCATTTCTTATTGTACCTCAGTTTAAGGATTTTCTTATCTATTTCCATCATGCTATATTCTACCTTAGATGTGATTGAGACTGTATTCTGATATGTCACCTCCGTTCGGAGTGTATATACAGTACAGGTACCTTATATATTGTTAGATGATTGAGCTAGGATAGCGTTCTACCGTCGACACTGCGGCGTAGGCTGGGCGTGTTACGTACTCGTACCCTCACAGTGGGTGCGGGTCGTGACAATAACATTTGATGGTATTCATCAGCATCAATCAGATCTGCTGTCTTTTTATGTTGACACTTCCAGGAACACATGAGTTCCGTGACGTGACTCGGTTCCAGGCTATTGCCAACTCTTTCGCCGATCTGAGATTTGTGCAGACGGGTCACTCTGCTAGCTTTCTACCTCGAGACCCTTCTGTTTCTGGCTACCGCATTGATGATGAGGCGGTCAACTCTCTGTTCAAGCCAGGGAACGCATACGATTGGTACCGTACTTCTGGTACCACTCCTCATACTTCTGGAGCTGGTACTTCTGGAGCTGGCCATCTGGATATGCTGGCGCTGCAGCGATGATGATGATGAGGAGGATGATGATTTTTGAGACGTTATTCTTATTGAGACTGATATTTGTCTTATGTTTACTTGGAAATGCTCCGACATTCCAAGATATTATCAGTACTCTTTAGTTATGTGACTCTTCAAAGACATGTTCTTATGCCTCAGTTTGGCATATGTTTTACTTATTCAGCTTAGCATTTTATTTGTTTCAGCTTTATAGCATTATATTTATTTATGATTCACATAAACTGCCTATGACAAATAACCATGCATGTGTTGTTTATACATTATTACATACCTGTGATGAATGTTTTATATTTTTATTGTGTTTCTTCACTGCTTGTTACTTATGCATTTATTGCGGAGGAGCTTTCTCTTTTGCAATTATTTTGCTAAGTGACAACGGGGGAGAAATCGGATCTAACATCTTCATGAATACAGGTTATGAACAATTTTTTATTACATTTTTGAATTGATCCAAACCAAGATGTTATATCGGCAAGGTTTGTCAATTATCAAAATGGGGGAGATTGTTGGCCCATTGGTCATGGTCAAACCTAATTTTAATAATTGTTCAAACTCTGTATCGATATAAATACAAGTCAGTTCAGATGTTTACCTACGACATTTTAGACATTGCTCAATGATGGATATCTACTATGTTCAAGACTGAAGCTGTTTGCCACTCCGAATGTATTTCCTTCAAAGCAATATACTTTTTATTTTATTGAGTCTAGGAATACATTGTACACCAAGTCGTACTGGAAAATAGGCTATCCTAAAATTGTTTTTGAAAACCTGACCTATCTTTTCAAAATGACCTATGTTTTTAAAAATACCTATTTTACAAAAAGCTGAAGGACTTTTCAAAAAGCCAAAACTATTTTTCTCAAAATCAACTGGCAGAACCCTAGCAGAACTCGGCCAGAGTTCGGCCAGAGTTCGACCAAGTTGAACGTTATGTGAACGTTTGATTTTGAACTTGGTCTCCCTTCAGTTGCGATTTGTTATAAAGAGTTCTGTCCGAATTCTACACGAATTTTTCAGAGTTCTATCTTTGGAAAAACTATAAATAGAGAAGGATTTCGATCATTTCAAACACCAATTCACTTTCAATCTCTCTCTTCTAAAGCTTATATTTCTTCCAAAGAGTTCTAAAAAGCTTCCATTTTCAAATTCCAAGCCAGTTACAATCCTTTAGTCGATTTGTCAGTGCAGTGCGGTCTAGAAGTTTCAGAGCGATTGTAATCAGAGCCTTGATTGAAGAAACAACTCTTCATAATTGAAGTTGGTCGAGTTCTTCGTATCAAAGCTCGCGTCTGTAGAAGTTGCAAGGACTTCGTATGAAAACTTGCAGGATTTTCCAATAGTGGATTCAACTGGAAGCTAGAGTTCTTTCGACTAGACTAGTCCTCACAAGAGGAAACCAGTATAAATCTCGGTGTTTGCATTTGCCTTCTGATCACTTTTCATTTCTGTCATTTATTTTGTGATTATTATTATATCTGTGATCTAACTGCCAACGAGATTTTTAATTAGCAATATTCTGCTGCCTACTCTACACCCCTATAGAGTATTCTGCTTTACGATTTCGTTCCTACTATATATATCACCGTATTGGGCTGGGGCTTACCAGACTTAGGGAATGCCCGAGCTCGGGCTCGAGCTGGGCTGGGGCTTCCTCTTCCATTTTTTCTATATATATATATATATATTATATATATATATATATATAAAAAAAAACCCTATATTTTTATATATATAATATATATATATTTTATATATATAATATATATATATCTATATATATATATATATATTATTATATAATATATATAAGAAAACCCCTCTCTTTATTAATCAAGACTCAAAATGCCGAAGCCTGACGCGTATATATATATATATATATATATTATATATATATATATATATATATATATATATTGTTTCACATAACAAAATGCCTAAAACTTGGCTTTTGAAATAAAACAAGAAAAAGTACAAAAGCAAATTGTCTGGAAAGTATTGCTATGGAAGTCTGATCTGAAGGCGATCACTTTCTTTCTTGGACCATACGATGATGATGAAGAGTACTGCTAGAAGATGAACAGCCGGAAGAACTAAGTCACCAGAAACGTATCGACGCACTTGGGCACTGTTGGCGAGGTCGAATGCTTTCCTGCTTTGCTTGACTCTATTCTGGAAGAAAAGTTGAAGAAGAATGCTCTGGAAAATCAAGTCTCTGGGCTCTGATCTCTGTATATTCTCTTCTGTCTCTCTGATCTCTGACACCATCTATGTAAAAATAAGTCTATTTATAGACTTAAACATTTGTGCGTAAAAAGCAGTATAATCCAGTCTTTACGCTAGCAACTGTCACCCACGATGGAAGTCAGCCTCTGTGCATGTTAACACGTGTCCTATTATTTCAACAAAATAGGGAGCACGTACACACGTCCTTCAATAAGTGTGGCATGATAGCCACGTAGACAAACCACGTTTTAAAGTAGTCAGACCCAAAATATGCCCTGAGCGTAAAGTGGCAAATGGCGTAAAAAACAGCCCAAAATAAACTTTCCAGCGTAAAGTGGCTAAAATAGCCTTGAGCGTAAAACTTAGCCCAAATAGACTTTACGCTCATAATAGCTTTGAGCGTAAAAGCTCGAATAACTATAGTGCGTAAAAAGGAAGTAATTTTATTGAGCGTAAAATAGCCTTCTCTGCACACCACACGACAAGTATCGGGTTTGGTGAAAATCCGATTCTCGACTTCTGTGTTTGCATGTTGTCAGCAAAATCATTCTGTCAAATCAATCTTCTGCATTAAATGCGGCCTGACAGTTTGTCTCCAGGCGTAAAATTCAATGAACTGCCTTGGCGTAAAGTAGCTCGCGTAATGTCTAATGCAAATAGCCCTGGCGTAAAATAGCTCATAGAGAGTTGCTTGCGTAAAGTCCTCAATTCCTTTGACTTAGTCCACAAAGCACTTTTTACGCTCTTATATATATATATATATATATATATATATAGGCTCTCTCTTCTCTCTCTCTCTCTCTCTCTCTCTCTCTCTCTCTCTCTAACTATATGTACATACGTAGATACTCTAATTAATACCAAAAATCTAAAAATATCCTTATTAACTATTATCATAATACAAAAGAAAATATTATTATAACTAGTATTATATGGATATATATATATATATATATACATATATATATATATATATATCTATAATATTATATATATATATATATATATATATATATAGTACTTTAAAAGAATAACCGTTATAATAATAATAATAAATAATGATGATAACAAAATAGGGTAATACTATAACAATAGGGGTTCATACAAATGTGTATAGTAAAATCCTAATGCATCAAGATAATGTAAAGGAATTCGTTATCATATAATTTAATAGTAGCTTAATAGCAAACCCATATACGCTCTATATAATCAATTAATTAGAAAAAAATACTATTAGGCCATTAAGTAAACTATAAAATATATATATATGTGAAACTATCTACATGGACGTTGTTGGTCGCACTACATCATTACAGGGGCTTGAGCTTGGTTTGGGTCCAGCCGAGCTAAATCGGCACAACCGCGTCTCCTATAAGTCGTAATATTAATAAAAAATAATTATTATTAATCAGGGTCAAATCGCAACTTGGCCTGGTTTTCCTAGTTGGGACACACTTATGGCCGGCCTCTCTGCCATGGCTAACCCATTAGCCAAGGCACACGACAACGTTTTCCATGCCACGATTTCTAGTCATCTTGTACTCCAATACTAACCATGACTTAGGGCCTTCAATAGTAATCAATTAATTAAATATTTATAAAACTAAAAATCGTAATTCAATTAAAAAAATAAAAATATATTAGAATTTTGGGAAGGGGGATTACACGAGGAGACCTTTAGGGCGCATGAACCGCGCCGAAAAGAGGGGGAAATTCAAATTTTGAACTTCCGAAGAGGAGCGGGGAGGCCCGGCCCGAATAAAAATCGGTCGGGGGGCAGCGACCTCCGCGAGGCTGTGGCGCCGGTCGTCGACGGGCTCCACGGCCACTGGAGGGGAAGCCGTTCGCGGCGAGGGCAGCGAAGAACCGCTTCCAGGCGAGCCGGGGGGGGGGGAACAAGCGGAGGGGTCCGCACGAGGCCACCAGAGGGGCCGCAAACAGAGGGGGAGAGACAGGTGGGCGCCTCCGATCACCGCCAGGTGAGCAGCTGTCTAATCCGGAGGCGGGGGGGAGCGCGACAAGCACCAGCGGGATCACCACGACCGGGAGGGAGCAACTCCGGCGCGTGGGGGGTTGACCATTGGTGGTGCGCATCCGGTGCGGAGGGGGTGGGGGGTGGGGGGCGGCGGCGGCCGACGGCACGCGGCCCCACCGTCGGCGGCGGGCGGGGGATAGTCATGCATACGGGGGGAGTGGGGAGTACAGCAGCGGGAGCCGGGGGAATGTTATCTCTCTCTCTCTCTCTATATATATATATATATATATTTATATATATATATATATATATATATATATATATATATATATATATATATATATATAGGGAGCGGATCAAAAGCCCTCCTTAGAAAGCCCCCCAAAATCCCCCTCACTCTAATTCATAATATTAATGTTAATATTAATGTTAATATTAATGTTAATATTCATGTTAATGTTAATATTAATTTTTTATATATTAATGTTAGTGTTAATGTTAATATTAATGTTAATGTTAATGTTAATATTAATATTAATTTTAATGTTAAGTTTAATGTGAATTTTAGTATTTAACATTAATATTAACATTAATATTAACATCAACATTAATATTAACATTAATATTAACATTAAATTACGGATTTGAGTGAGGGGGGTTTTGGGGGGGCTTTCTAAGGGGGCTTTTGATCGCTTCCATATATATAATATATAAGTATTTCTTAGAATACTAGTATATATTATAAGTTAGGAATATATATATTATATATATATATATATATATCAATATATATATATATATATAATATATATGTATATATATATATATATGTATATATATATATATGTATATATAATATATGTATATATATATATATATATAGTAAATATATATATATATATATGTAATATATATTATATATGATATATATATATATATATGTATATATATATATAGTATGTAATATATAATATATATATAATATATATATATTATATAATATATATTATATATATATATATATATATCAATAGGATTTTCTTATAATAAAAATATATAACTATATAAAGAGATGGCCCATAAATTATCTGGTATGCTTGTTATGTACAAGTATCATGTATATAGAAATATAGCCGTTATTTATACACATGTATACATACGTGTATATATATGAATACATATATATTTCTTTAATAAAGAAATAGAAAAGAAACAAAACAAAAACAAAAACAAATAAAACCCCACAACCCGCAACAACCCCATGCCCAGCCCGAGCAAGCCCATAGAACCCGACCCCCAATTTCGGTTATAGCAGTAGCTATATATGTCGATAAGAGGAAGAGAAACAAACACCAACCTAACCCTAACCTAACCCTACAACTCTCGCCGCACCACCCCCTATCCCGGCGCACCTCCCCGCCACCGTACGTAATGCTTGATGGCCATCGCTGGCGGCAACAGCCACAGTACCAAACTGGCCGCGCGTACAGCAGCTAGTAACAACAGTACAGAGCCAACTTCGTGACTGACTTTCCATCACCTTGGATCCCCGTTTTACAACCACCTTTTCGGGTATGTTCAAACCTATAAGGCTATAAACCCCTTCAATTAGTTTTAATTTAGATGCTACATATCGCTCGAAAATTTGAGGCAAAGTTGACGAGAAACTGTCCCGAACATGACATATTTTTTATTCCAGAGACCCAACTTGGAAGGCAATTTTCTGCCAACCAAAGGAAATTTTCAAAATCTATTTAATAGAGTTATACTAACATAACCAGGATTGCACCCTGCTGTTAGTTTTAGTTATTGAAAAAGACAGTCATAAATCAGTTGGAAAATTACAAAAAATACGTAAAACTATTTTCAAAAACTTAAGATTTTTCCGATACGGCGTGTGCCCCGACAAACCGGGCAACATGGTTGCAACCCATGAGCATCGAAAGACGTGTATGGATGTTTTCGACGTGTGGGATTTGATGGAACTCAATTTCGTTGTCTGTGCGCGACGAACTCGAAGCGTATCCGTCGAGATACCCCTATCAACCCTTTTGCAAACTAGCCCATAACTTCGTGCACGTTCGTCATCTTGAGACAAAACATATGCCAACAGGACCGTATCATTTTTCTGGTCCTGTATGTCAAGTTTAGTCCGATTTTGAGAAGGTCGACGGAACGCTATTTTGGCGGACCCGCGACCTGATCCAACGAGCAAATTTGTGCTCGGTCCACCGGAATCCAACTTTGGACTACCGTTGGGTTTGTATCGTCAAAACGAGCCCATAAACATGTAGTTTGATGACTTTAAAGACCATAGGCTCTGGCACGCTTTTTGGTGCAAAGCGGGTCCAAAAGTGAATATCGTTTTGACCTAAAATTACTGTTTTGCCCCTGTATCCAAAATTGGACTTATGGGTAGGCTATCATAGCTGATTTGACTATTTTAAACACATTGGTAATATCTATTTTAGCCTCCAGAGACTGTAGTGATAGTTTGACTTTTGTGGCTCGTCGATTGACTGGATAGTGGTGGTTCTACGTGCTACCACCTGACAAGTATACCTTACCTTTCATTGTAGTTTATTTACATGCTTATATTCTTATTTCTTGTTACATGTCATTACTACTTTCTTTCGTTGATTGGTGATATGTGTTCCGTCATATTATGCATATTAGTTTAGTTGTCTCGTTCATATCGTCATTGTTCATGGTTCGATATTGTAGTTCATACCAAATTTATTTTCACATATACCTTGACTGAGTCGTATCATGTCATACGATGAGTGTATCATAATTGAACTACTATTTCTATTTTCATTTATTCTCAACCTGCGAGTCCACACTAGAGGCGAGGGTGATTGCCTTGAACTAACCTGCGAGTCCACACTAGGGCGAGGGTTAGTGATTTGTTCCAAACCTGCGAGTCCACACTAGGGATGAGGATTTGGTTATCCGTTGATCTCTTGACATATGTTCACTTGTTTTCTTCCAGCATTTTTTTATGCGTAGTTGTTCTTAAATTCATGTTTCTTAGTTGCTTAGTCCTTTTCTGTTTATATCATGGTCTTTTTTTATGCGATATATTGTTAGATAGGCATATTTTATATATCTTGCTAGTTTCCTAAGGACCTGATGATCTCTTCAGGTTTGATTGCACGGAGTTAGTTAGCTGATCATGATGGTAGTTGCTTACTTCAGACTCAGGTATCTTTCGTGATTACATATTTACCTCTGTTATCTGCACTCTGCTTGTTAGCCTAGTTTTTTGAATCATGTTATTTCTTTGGAGTCTAATCGGACATATACTAGTGGGCTGCAGACCATGAACCATAATATGCATTCTTGTTTTATATTCTTTTTTTGGATTGAGATATAGTTTAACTATCATGATTAGGCATATGACCATAGTCTAGACAGGTTAAACGTATTCGGGTTAGACTGGAGTCTACCTGATACGTAGCTGGCTTGTGCACGCACTCGTATTCCGAAAAGCGGTGCAGGTTATGACAGCAGAGTATACCGGATTTGTGTGTGTGTGTCAGGGTGCAAAGTGCAGATATCTACTCGTGTTTTAGAACCTAGGCTTAGGAAGGTGAAGAAATTTTTGTGTTAATGATATACTACAGCATGTAGGTATCACTGTAACCATAGAAGGGTAGGGGATACTCATAGTAATTCTTCGAACACTAACCAATAAAGTATCGGTTTTGTTGGAATTGTCAGGTACCTAGGTGTACATGAGGGGATATGTACACAATTTAGTGGAGTGGTGTGCACCTACCAATGTAGGGGGATGTACATGCCCAATGGAGAGTCTCAGTAATTGGTATATGTACAAAGGAGCCTAGGTAAATTTTTTTTGTTACAAAGAAGCAGTACTGTGTAGGTTCAGTGGGGTATCGGCTAATAGCAGTAGCAACGAAGTGCATAGGGACTAGTGTAAATAATGGCATAGCAAGGGGAAAGTTCCTATACAGGCTGCAGGAACAACCTGCAGATTGTGTGGGTAGGATCAAGAGGTAGAGCAGTAACTGCTGTGGTAGAAATTGGAACTATAGTTAAATCAGTTAGATTGTACCTGTGTGTGTTTGGGTGAAATTGGGACTTAAGGGCATATGGGACAGCAGATCGCTGGAACTCCCCTATAGTGCAGGATAATATAGCAAAAATATGCGAGTGCAGTAGCAACAGGCAGATGCAAGTGTACAGACTGGTGGGTCATTATGGACAAGAAAATAGGGGTCAGTTGGAAAGCTGGGTTAGCACAACTGTAAAGAAAGGTTTTAGGCAGAGGGTAAGTACCCACATAGAGTTCTAGTATCAAGTTGTATCAGTGGTGGGGAAATTTCCATGTATATCAGTTAAAGAGTTGTGAATCTGTGTTTATGTACCTATGAAAAGAACAGACGTAATAGAAACTGCACTAGGAAGATACCAAAAATTCGATACCATCTATAAGTCATATCCAATAAAGGTGCAGTATAGGGAGCAGATGCCTACAAGGGGAAAGGTATACCTATAGTAGGAACATGCTGCTACATAGCAAAATGTACAGGTGCTGGGTAGAGATAGGTATTGCACCAGGTACAAAGAAAGGACTACCTGGATGTAGACTGGTAAGGGGTTGGGTATTAGATTAGGAATATGTAGGTATATGCAACATAGACATAGGAAACTGTATATGACAGCATGTGCAGTTGCAATAGTAGGGTGTCTAGTAGGTGTTAGAGTGGAATAGAGTGTGTTATGGGTGTTAGTGTCAGTTGGGGACAATTATAGTTCAATCTTCTATGGGTATCATAGGGTATCCTAAGGGTAAAGTAGTGTGTTAACCATAAGTATAGGTTAATTATTGCTTTTAATAATGTATTGACAGTGTACTTCATAAAAAATAGGTTACTTGGACTCGGATTTGGTATCGGACCCGTATCATCAGCTCAGGACCATGTGCGAGTACATTTTTTGCTTGTTTCTAATATTGTTAATTTATATTACATTGTCTAGTTGTATGATACCTGATTCTTGACACGCTCGTTACATATAGCACATCATGGATTTTGTTCATCTTAGGCCATTTTTTGTATGTTGTATCGGGACGGGAAATTACTAAGTAGATGTGTGATCAGACCCATAGGCTGTGATTATTGATTTATTTTCAGGCTATTTAGACCGTAAAGATGCAAATCCTATGTAGATCGTACGGTGTAGTGTCCCAGCCGATCATATGTCAAAATGAGCACTTCAGCACACTTAGATAGTTATATTTTTCTTGTTTCACCCTTTACATGTCTTTATATAATTCATGTCTATATTCATCATGTTTTCATGTTATATCTGCCTTGATTATCTTATCATGTATTTTATGACTAACCTCTGTTTTATAGTCATTATCATATACTTGGAACTATATGCAATAAATTGTACTCGTTCCATCCTAACTGGGTAAAAAATTTAGGTGACTACAATGAGGACGGTTGCCCTACTCATTATGGTCCATATGAAGGAAATATAGTTGAGCCTAGCTTTACACTTCAGGGAGATCAGAGGGAGTTAGCAGCACATGACCCAGCTGCCACTGCTTAGTTAGATTAGATTTAGTTTGAGATCGAATTTATCTCTGGGTTTAATTGATTATTGCTATTTGACATTTGACTTGACGATTAGTTTTCTGGAGTTTATATATTTTATGGAATTGTGACTATTTATTCTTCCTTATATTTTTCATCATGCGATTCTTCTTAGAGCCGTGATTGTGTATTGGTTTTGGTTATATTTTTGTCCTCCTAAGTGAAGATGAATATATGTGTTGGTTGTTCATCATACTGATTATACATCGTTCTACCACCGATATTGCAGCATAGGTTGGGCTTGCCCATGATTTATGACCAAATTCTGAGTGTGGGTCGTGACACATTTTTATGGTGGCACATGTAGGTCTTGATTCGCAACTAGTACGATGTCGTGGTAGTACTTAGGTCTTGGGTACTATCACGAGCCTGCAGTAGGATACATATTACTAGGAATAGGAAAATACTCAATCACAACTAGGAATTCCCTTCTATTTAACTTTGCAATTTATATTCCACTCTTATTGCCCTTCTTGAATAAACCTCTTATCTTGTGCCATATCATTAATTTCTTTTGTTCTCCAACCTTTTAGAATGGCATCCAGGACTAGAGCTCGCAACGCTGTAGCGAAAGGTAACCATCCTCAATCTTTCACATCTCAGGAGGCATCGTCACCTGGAATATGGAGCCTTCCTCTTCCTTCAACCATCCAAACCCAAGGAGGCCTGCCGACTGATGAGGCACCTCTACACGAGCTCATTAGAGACATGATGGAGGGACAGAGGGCACAGATGGAGGCCCAAAGGTAGCAGACTGAGGTGATACGGGCATGCATGAAGCATGCTCAACATGTCGCCTTGACAGCCATGGAGAGGGTTGCTCAACAGCCACAGCAGCCCATCCAGCCGAGAGAGGGGAACATTTTAAACTTCAAAAAGATAAACCCACGGGAGTTCAAGAATCCTGTACGCTAACGAATGGCTCGAAGACATCAAACGTATTATGAGGGTTTCCCGAATCCCTGAAGACCTGAAGATTGAAGCTACTGGCTTGCAGCTTCATGACATCGCTCGTACCTGGTTCAGGAATGAGCCCTGGCTAGCAGACCCAACACTGATATGGGATTAGTTCAAGGACCTCTTTAAGAGAAAATTCTTTCCTGCGGTGGCTAAAGGCTTTCTGGAAAAACGGTTCCAGAACTTGGAGCAGGACAGCTTATCCATAGACGAGTATGCCGTAGAGTATGGTCGACTGAGTCGATTTATGGAGTACATAGTCAAGACCCGGAGGATCGAGCACGAAGATTTTAAAAGGGATTGGCTAAGGACATCAGGGTCTATATTTCTTTCGGTACTATGATGTTCGCGGGGATCGTAGCCAAGGTCGAGGCCCAGAGGATAGAGGTGGACCTAGACCTCAGGTCCAAAAGGGACCGTGATACAGCAGGGTTAGCTTTGGACCAGCCAAACGTCTATAATTTCAGCCGAGGACCTTCCAACACCAGCAAAACTGTACCCCAGCTAAAGCACCAATCCAGCAGGTGCAACAGCCCCAAAGGTAGATACAGTAGGTTCTGCATTGTACTCACTATAGGAAGACTAAACATGTCTGGGACGATTGTAGAAAGAGGCTTAGAGCATGTTTGTACTGCAGATCACCTTCGTATCAGCTGAGGGAGTGTCTTTTAGCCCCAATTTGCCTAGGACAGGATGTAGCAGGGCCACCAGCGGCTCCGCAACCGCGAGGCCCACCAATCCCCACTCAAGAGCAGTGGTTTGTCCAACACTAGTAGAAGGGAGAACCTCAGTAGGACAGAGCCTTTGCTATGACTGTTGAGGAGCCGAGCCCACCAATGATGTGACAGCAGGTTCTATATTTACACTTTTTCAACTATAGCTTTCTTCGATTCTGGTGCATCCTATAACTTTATTAATGTTGCTTTTATTTAAGCATAACATAATATCTGAGCCCTTAGATAGTAATTGCAAAATCATGACGGGCAGAGGCATTATCCTAGTCAAGGATATTTGTGTCGGGTGTCGCATCACCTTGGGAGGTAAGGAATTGTGCGTCGATCTCCTCTTAATGCCACTTTCGAGTTTCGATATCGTTCTTGGAATGGATTAGTTTAGTATGAATCATACCAGTATAGACTGCGCCGAGGATGCGTCGTATTTAGTCCTCCCAGAGAGTGTATTCAAATTTGCTAGAGGAGCAGTGGAGCAGGATAACGAGGCTATTTACGGAGCTATGATAGAGGAGAAAGAGCTACCTCATCCTATCATTGCAGAATTCTTAGACGTATTTCCCGAAGAATTGCCTAGATTGCCACCTGATAGGGAGGTCAAGTTCTCAATTGATATTGTGTCAGGCACAGAACCAGTAGCACAGCATGTGTACCAGATCAATAACAAAGAGACAAGGAGTTAAAGAAGCAAATTGATAAATTACTTGAAAAATGATTCATCAGATCGACTTCTTAGCCATGGGAGCCCTGTTTCTATTTATGCCGAAGAAGGATACGACAGTATGGATGTGCATCGACTATAGGGCCTTAAATAATCTCATGATCAAGAATAAGTACTGTTGTCGAGAATTGACGATCTCTTCGATTAGTTGAGCGGCACGAGGGCATTTTCAAAAATTGACATAAGGTCCGGCTAACATCAATTGAAAGTGAAGAAGGAGGATATCCCGAAGACTACCTTTCGGACTAAATACGGTCAGTATGAATTCATGGTGATATCGTTTGGGTTACTATTGCTCGGCAGTCTTCATGAACTTGATGAACAAGGTATTCTACCAATATCTTGACATGTTCATGGTGGTATTTATCGACGACATACTTATCTATTCGAAGACACCGAGGATTACGAGGAGCACCTGAGGATCGTGCTGGAGACCCTCAGGAAGGAGAAGCTCTACGGGAAGCTCTCGAAATATAAGTTTTTCTTGGACAAGGTGGAATTACTTGACACGTGGTGACAGGAGACCGAATATTAGTAGATCCGAAGAAGATCGATGTCATAGAATCTTGGACTATTACAACTACCGGCAGAGATTAGAAGCTTCTTAGGATTGACAGGGTACTATAGGAAGTTCGTACAGGACTTCGTACGGATCACAGAATGACTAGGTTCACTCGGAAGGATGTAGAGTTCATCTGGAAAGAAGACTGCCAGGCTACGTTTGATGAGCCAAAGAAGAGGTTGACAATATCTCTATATTGACGTTGCCATCGGGATCAAGTGGTTTCTTAATTTATAGTGATGCTTAGAAAAAGATTTGGGATGTATTCTATAGCAAAATAAGAAGGTGATAGCATATGCGTCCCGACAATTGCGGTCGCATGAGAAGAACTATCTCACCCACGACCTAGAGTTGGCACCAGTGATCTTCGCTTTAAAGTTGTGGAGATACTATTTGTACGAAAAGCGAGTAAGAATATTCACTGACCACAAAAGTTTGAAATACGTCTTCACATAAAAGGAGTTTAACATAAGACAACGCAGATGACTGGAGCTGATAAGTGATTTTGATATTTTATTACAATATCATCCGGGGATAGCCAATGTAGCTGCGGATGCCTTGAGAAGGTATCCAGTAGCTATGCCTGGGAGAGTCTAGGCATAAACATTGTTATTCTGGGGATACGATACAGATGATGGATATGAAGATTCAGTCTGGATTAATAGACAAGATCCCGGAGGCACAGTATATGTCACTCCCATTTTTTGTTATACATATTTTCGGTATACGTATACGGATTTCTGACGTTTGTTAGGTGACCCGTATTTTGACTTGTCTTGCTTAGCCTAGACTTGGTTTAATCTTGACTTGATTTGGTTCACCTTGGTTCAACTTGGCTTGGCTTTGCTTGGTTTGCTTTGGGTTGAGATGAGAGGGTTGATATAAAAACCAACCTCTCTCTCTCTCTCTCTATTATGCTCATTTACTTCTTCTTCTTCATTGACCCCTCCTACCTACCAAGCCCTAGGCAAGTGCAACTTGCTTCATGATGGATCTTAAATTTATTGTTTCATGGTCTTCCTTGCTTGATTCTAAGCCTCTTTAGAACTTGGAGTTTTTGGTTTTGATATTTACATTTTTGTAGATCTAAGTTTGTAGTTTTCTCAATTTTTCTTGGTTTTGATCTCTTAAACTTTGTTATTCTGAAAACTAACGGTTCCATGTTGTGGGAAATTTTATTCTACCCAATTTTGGCTTTTGAATCGCTTGATTTCAACTTCGTATGAAGAAGTTAAGACATTTTTGTGTTCATGGGTTCCGGCACATCTTCGGTGCTGTCGGCACGATGAACAGTGCCTCACGCACGATTCATTTGGTGCGCTCCAGGCGTCGTGTTGTCGCGCTCCACGTGCCGTACTCAGTTTTGTCCACACGTGCTTGATTCGTTGGTCGTCAAATCCAATTCCATATTATTTTCTCAAATCCAATTCCATATTGGAATTCTAGTCTCGTCCACTTTCAGTTTGATATATCATGTCCCATCAAAATTTGCTTTTCAACATTCTTTTAGGTTCGCACAATTTCGGGTCAGCTTAGGCTATTTGATCATTTATCGTAGTTCTAGGCCCAACTTCTAAATTGATTTTGGGACTTGACATAGATCAAAATCGTATGATCTAATAAATGGTTTTGATCCATTTTGAGTCTACAATGCACATGCCTAGGGTGTACCATCCAATCGAGTTTCCATGTACTACTTATTTGCAAATGGCACATGAGGCTCATTAAATTGATTTTCGGGTTTAATTTGACTAGTAATGCTACTCGGACCCTAATCTATTCAACCCTACTAGTTAGAGCCTAACTAGGAGTACCAAAATCAAGTATACATATATTTAAGGAAATTTTAAGGATTAAATTGCAGCCATATGCAATATTCCCTTATATCTTTGACTTGGTCAAACTACTATCCAAATTAGGAAATCTCTTACTAATAATATAATTTGGAGAACCAAATCATATCCAAATTAGATCAAACCAAAGTCCACGCCCTAATAATATAAATACAAACACAACCCTAACCTTTTCCTCTCTCTTTATAACCACTAACACCCCACTTAGCCCCTACTTGTACGTGGCCACAACCTCCCAACCCGAAACCCTAGCCGACCCCCTTTCTTCACAAATATGATTTCTCCTCGATTTCTCCGCCAACCACCACCACTCTTGTGACCCCCTCGACGTTTTTTCCCCTAGAAACTGTAGTAGCAACATTGTGGCCATTAGAGAGGGGCACGATGCGCTACTTGGGCCGAAACTCCGTCGAATCAAAGTCTGAAATGTCACAGCAGGTTAGTCAACTTGTAGATGATGTTTTATCCACTTTTTCTCATCCGTTTCTCCTTAAACCAAATTTGGGTATTACCTTTGTGTGTCTACTCCAACCTATGGTCGCCGGATCCCCTACTTTCAAACGGTTTGTCGTTGCGTCGATTCTACGACAGGGTATCTAGAACCGATAAATTTTGTTGCGGGCTACTTTTCGCCTATCTAAGATCAGTTTATAACCTTTTTATATTTTTATTCATAATCTAGACGTGGATACCTTTCCAAAAATATCTGAAATTTAGATTTCGCATTCGTTTACTATTTTTAAAAATTCATGACATTTGTCGTGTCACCGAACTCCGAAAAATTCTGTTTTTCTTGTGTCCATGTAAAAACTCCATGAATCCATATTAAACTTTATGTGGTACAAGTTTAACATTATAAATACTATTTTAAATAATTTTTAGAATTTTTATAGAATTTATTATTTTATTTTATTTTATTATTGTTTCGGAACTAAATTAATGGGTCGAATTGAGGAAGTCATATGTGGCAATGATATAAGACCTCTTGTAAAAGGGTTTTCCTATTGAAAATATCATTTCAGTAATATATAAATATTTATAGATAAATTCTATAATTTAAATATATTATTTTTTTATAATTGTAAAGTATTTACGAGAGGATTTGGTACCTTATATACTAATATAATAGATGCAGTGTCGTAACAACGTTATGACAACTAGAAGGCGTAGATACTCATATAATTTATATGGTATATTGATATAGAATATTAAGTATAGTGTATTATTATAGGTGAGCTTGGGAGGATCGATAAGGACACCGAAGTTGGTCAGGACCACCCCAGACAGCAGTAACAGGCAAGCGTACCTTGCCTTCGTTAACGATTATTCTTTTCTATTTTGTTGTTCTTTTTTATTAGCATTGCATGACGTAGGACGTTGATACCTAGTGTTCGTTTATAGACGGGTGCCGATGTCATGATAGTGGCATCGAGTATTGACATTACGTACATACTGTTATGTCTATTGACACGATTGACCACATGACACACACATTCATGATATGAGGTTTACATGACTATTCGTGGTATTGAACTCGTGTTAGAATTCTATATTTTTTTTATCAGTATTGCTATTACTTTCGAGATGACTGTACAAACTTGACATTGCTAGATTCTAGACATGGAGATTGGGGAGAACTTGACTACAATATCAGACCTATTGTCGTGTGGCCCATTGTTTAGTAACATTTATCTCTGTAGCAGAGTAAGGAATTATCACTGTCGAGAATTGATTGTCTTTGGTACCATGACACAGGTACTGGGGACAATATCCTGCTGAGGTGCTAGTGAGCCTTAGTAGAAGGGGTCTGGTATTCTAGAAAAGTATCTCACTTGAATAGCACATAGACGGATACAGTAGATTGCCTTAGTTCATTTTTTTTCTGTACCTTGACATGTATATTATGCACCTTGCTAGTCCCCTGAGGACCTGGCTATTTCCCAGGCTTAGACGAAGCTGAAGACTACCCGGAGGTTTACGGTTTGGGAGCTGAGATCGGAGGCGTACCGGCACAGGAGGACGACATAGGGCCAGAGGATTTCTCGTGATCATGTTACCTTCATATTTAGTTTTTCTATATTATTTATTTTCTTTTTATTAGACCTGTAGTTAATTTGTACTTTGTTTCTATCTCTGTGGTTTCGGGATGTTTTACCCGTACAGACTTCATTACTTTTATTGCTGATATTTGAGACATTTTTTATTTATTCTTGATCTCTTTGTGGACTCTGTGGATGTGATTAGATGTATATACCTGTGGACTGTGTTGTATTTCTGGGTATTATCATGATTTACAGCTTAAGTATTTCGCTAATGGGCTTGTTGTGTAGCTTGGCCCATTGGTGAAGTACTACTGGCATGTATTCGTATACCTGGTCCTATGTATTTTAGGACTGGGGCATTACAAAGATGTCACCAGCAGAGGGGACCGGCACCAAGGGGACAAGGTCAAGCTATGGCTCTGACCATGGCAGAAGAATTGGCATCAGGTGAGGTGATGGTGGGTACCACTCTTGTCAACTCTTTTCCAGCATCAGTATTATTTGATTCGGGTGAATTACATTCATTTATGTCTGTACGATTCGCAACACGGATAGGACTGGACCCCGAGTCATTATCAGTATGGCTCAATATCCTTACTGGTAATGGTCTTGTGGGAGTAGATAGAGTCTTTTCCTCGTGTCGACTCGTAGTTAGCGGTAGAGAGTTCCCCGTTAGATTGATCAAATTTTTGATGGCCGACTATGATGTGGTCCTAGAAATGGATTGGTTGAAGGATCAATACGCAAGAATAGACCGCCATATTGGCAAGATTATTTTTTGTATTCCTGACGAAGTAGAGTTTTCGTTTTCCAGAGGCGAAGTAGAAACTTCTCCACCAGTCTTGCGGATGGCAGTAGCATGAGCAGTTTAGTTCCCAGAGTAGTAGAAGAATTTCCTGACATATTTCCCGAAGAGCTTCTAGGCATGTCGCTAGAGAGAGAAATAGAGGTCACCATTAATTTGATTCTAGGGACGCCACCAGTATCAGAGAGAATCTACAGAATGGCACCATCAGAATTGGAGATCATGTACAAGATGATTAAAGAACTCAGAACCAAGGGACTCATTCGTGCTAGTGGATCACCTTAGGGAGCCCCGATGCTCCTTGTAAAAAAGAAGAATGGTATGTCAAGATTATGTGTTGATTATCGTACCTTGAATTCTGTAACAATCAATAAAAAATATTTTATACCAAGGATAGATGACTTATTCGATCAACTCAGTGGAGCGGCAGTATTCTCAAGGATTGACTTACGGTTGGGGTACCATTAGATCAGAGTCGGAGAGCAAGACATCCCAAAGACGACATTCAGTTCTAGATATGGGCATTGGGAGTTTCTCGTTATGCTATTCGGAGCGACCAATGCGCCAACAGTATTCATGGATCTCATGAATCGTATATTCATGCCTTATTTGGATCAGTTCATGATATTGTTTATAGGCAACATCTTAGTCTATAGCAAGAGTGAAGTAGAGCATGAGCAGCACCTCTGAGTAGTCCTTCAGATTCTCAGAAAGCACCAATTGTACGCGAAGTTCAGCAAGTGCAAAATTTGGCTTGATCGCATTTTATACTTAGGTCACATCATCACCAGAGGCGGAGTGGAAGTAGACCCCCAGAAGATAGTAGCTATAGAGACATGGCCAGTACCCAGCACTGTCGTAAAAGTTTACAGTTTTTTAGGATTTATGGGCTATTACCGACAATTTGTATCAGACTTTGCTCAAATTTCAGCGCCATTGACGCAGTTGACCCGTAAGGATGTGCATTTTGCTTGGACAACAGAGTGTCAGTGTCACCCCCATTTCCTGTATTTCGTATTTATACTCGTAATTTGATTTTGGCACGTATTTTATTTTCTCGACTTGTGGATTCGGGTTCTCGTAGATGGGTTTTGGACCATGACTTGGTTTTATTTTGTGGAGTTGGTTTGGTTTGGTTTGGTTCATCATGAGTGGAACACCTTAGCCTATTCTCCACCTCCATTCCATCACAACCACCCTCATTAAAACCTACCAACCTTTTCTCTCTCCTCCATAACTCCATTAATTTCTTTCAACTTCTTCTTCTTCCTTCTTCCACACAACTCCCCAACCCATAGGCAAGTACACCTTGCTATCAAATAAGCACCACTTTTTATTTGTCCATTAACTAGATTAGGCCATGGAGAACAACTTTAGAACTTGACATTTTGTGATTTGGAGCTTTCATTCTTCTAGATCTAGGTTTTAACCATTTTCAAAAATCCTTGGTTTTGATCTATTAAACTTCAATTTTTGCATGTTTTGGTGCTTCCATGTGGAATAGAATTCGATTTTACTCAAGTTAGAACTTTGAAAATCTAGATTTGGTTTTGATTTGGCAAAGTTATGAAGAATTGAAGTTCTTGGACCTGCTCTCGGCCAGGAAAACATCCCTCTGCCTTGCGCTCTTTAGCGCATGGCCGGTTGCGCACCCCCGGCCTGTGCTCTTTAGCGCAAGGCCGATTGCGCATGACCTCAGCCAGTGCTTTGCGCTGCGCTGGATTGCGCTGGCGCAAGCCATCCATGCGCAATCCACCCTTGCGCAATCCACCTCTGCACAATCCACCCTTGCGCAATCCACCTCTGCACAATCCACCCTTGCGCAATCCACCTTTACGCAATCCACCCTTGCGCAAGGTAACCCCTGCGTAGTCTACCCCTGCGCAGTCTACCATTGCGCAAGGCAACTCTTGCGCAGCTCTTCCATGCGTAGTACATACCCTGCGTAGCCCAACCCCTGACCCCCCTTGTATAACCCACTTGTCTATGATGAATTGTTTATTTCCTTAAGTTTGGCTCTTCTATAGCCCTATATATATTGGTATTTTATTAGATATTTTACGTCCATTTTATATCCTTACGCCTTTTGTCATGAGCTTGATTTTACTTAATATGTTTGGAATGACTATTGTACACAGCATGGTATGACAAGGAACTAGCATAACACGACAGTGACCCGTAGTGGTGCACTCCTGACATGACCAACCTGACATGACAGTGACCCGTAATGGTGTACTCCTGACAGTACCCTGACATGAATTATCTTGATAACTTGATAGTGGCCCGTGGCGGCGCACTCCTGACTTGACTTGACTTGTAACTTGACTCGTATAATCAACTTGACACCGTGGGTGTTCCTGCTTGCTTGCTTGTACAATCCACTTGTCTTATCTCGCATCATGTCTAGGACGTGACTTCCTGGGTACCACGGCCAGGGACTCGCGCTAAATTGGATTAGGCTAATGATTAGATCAAACTAGAACATGGAGAATTCCCAGTCACAGGCAATCTCGTTATCTCGGCGCTTTAATGGACTTGTAGCTTGCCGACGAGTAGAGCACATTTCCAGCACACTGTCATTTGTTGCACCCTCTAAGTCACCTAAGGGTACATTTGTCTCCCGGGTAATGTACCCACCTATAACTCTCAACCCGCGGAAGGATAACTGGATAGTCTGCAGGGCTTAGGACTGGAATTCTCACTTGCATCTTGTTAGTAATTAGGTTTGTGATAACCCTAGTTAGTTAAAGTAGTAAGCCGTAGTAATTGTTTGGCCGATTGCGAATGGATGGTGTCCAGCCTTGTCTAAGTCTTGTCTAGCTCCAGTACCTGCTATCTCCTGAGCATGTTTATTTACTTGTCTTAACGATAAATGAGTAGAGACAATGAGCTATTCAGGCGAAGGGTTACAACCCCGGTCCTTATCTGTTTAAGGATTGTAACCTGGCTCCCGGAATGGTTCTACGTCCCTAGTCGTTTATCGCTCTGTGTACTTTACTACTTGTACTTCTTTTATTCTTATGTTCTGATATGCTGGCTTTTGTTCTTATTTGTGGCCTCCTTTGTGGCACTTGCTCTTTCTGGGGTTTGACCCAGCTGGTTTTGTTTGGCGAGATTTCGGAGCAGCTCCCGAGGATCTACCAAGCTTCCAGCCCAATGGTGAACACTAGAAGGAACCGGGGCTACGAGTGGGTTTTCCCTTTTTGTTTCACCCACTTATATGTAAATTTATTCTTTTGAGGCGTTTATCCGACGGGCACCTATTAGCTCGATGCACATTTACTTACTGTCTGCCTACGGGCTGTAAACATGATTAACAAATCCTAGGGTTGATCATGTATGACTGAACTCTTGCTAGTCCCATCATTTTGTACGACTAGATTCATGATCATCCAATATGTAATATTTGGGATGCCTTATATATATATATTTGATGCTCTAATATCTTGTAACTCTGTTAATTGCTTGAGATTGAGACAATAGGCTTGACCTTAAGAGACTGCTGGCTTGTAGTAAACCCTCATATCTAGACAGCCGTGACCGTATAGTTGAGATGTATTCTATTTCAATATACGTAGCTGGCTATGTCTGCCCCCGCTCTCCAGTATTCTGGTTCGGGGGCGTGACATGGTTTAAGTGGTGGCCCATGCAGGTCTTGGCATTCAAGAAATGTGAGGGTTTACCGAATAGATGTCTCAATCAATATTCGTTCTTGATCTCTGCTCTTATCTTCAAATCCCTGAGAATCTCGACCTGATCACATTGCTTGTATCATTGATCTGTCCTGGTCCTTTCCTTATTGTTTGCTATGTCATCTTCTTCAGCGGCATTACTCCCGGACCTGCCAACCAGCCAGAGGAAGCTCGACAAGTACCCCAGTGCCAGGAAGATCAAGCTCAGCACTCTGGAGTAGCCTCCCGAGTTATGCTTTCCGGAGGCTCAGAACCTCCAGTTCAGGCAGCTTCGCCCGTTCAACCAGCTAGACAGGATGAGGGACCTTTGGTTGGGCTTATCAGAGAACTGCTTGCATCCCAAGATCGTCGAGGCGACGCCTTGCACCAGGAAGTTCATGATGCACTAAACCGAGGAGGTCCCCAAGGGAATCAGGCGGCCAACAGTTTCAAGCGCTTGAACCCTCCCTTCTTTGACGGCAGTGAAGATGCGATTGCCGCGGACGCTTGGCTTCAGGATACCGAGGTGGTTCTAGAAGCAGCTAGGTCACCTGAGAATAAGAAGGTGGCGGTGGTACGCCTACAGTTGTTAGACTTGGCTCGCGATTGGTGGGCAGCTCAGGCCATGGGATTAGCAGCACCAGTCACTCGGGCGACGTTCAGAGAGAGGTTCCAGACGAAGTACTTCGATGCGGTGGCACGATACGACCTGCAGACCAGATTCAACAACTTGAAGCAAGGAGGCAGGACGGTCGATGGCTATGCGACCGAGTTTTCCAGGCAGAGTAGGTTCGCCCCCACCTTGGTGGCGACCGAGTTCGATAGGGCTCAGCGGTTCCAGCAAGGGCCGCACTTAGAGATATTATTGGCTATGGAGCAGTTCGAGCACCAGACGTTCGATGCATTGTTGAAGGCAGCAAGGAGGCATGAGTATACCTCCCGAAGAATTGTGGACAGGACCGGAGGCAGGAAGCTGTCCCACAGTCAGATGCACCAATCATCAACTCCAGCCCCGGCAGCTAGGGGATTGACCATTGGAACTCCGAGGCGGGCGGCCTCAGTGACGTCGGTTCAGCATTCAACCCCGACGTATCCGCAGCAGCAGAAGCAGAAGCAATCTTCCGCGGTGGGATGTTCTCATTGCGGAAAGCCGGGCCATGTAGTGGCAGAGTGTCGTAGGGCACAGGGATTGTGCCTGGCTTGTGGAGAAGCAGACCACCAGATAGGGACCTGCCCGAATAGGGGAGGTCCATCATCATCTAACCTTTCTAGTTCTTCGGTGAGAGGACCAGCCCCAGTTCCAGTCCAGCAGCAGCAGTACCCGAGGCCATTGTTGCCTCAGGCCCAGGCCTTTCAGCAGCAAAACCAGCAGCAGTTCACCCAGGCTCCAGCACAGAACCGACAGAGGGGTTTCCAGCAGAGAGGACCCGCAGCTAGAGGTCAGGCTATGATGATGACCATGGAAGAAGAAGTTCCACCAGGTGAGGTAGTGGCAGGTACTATTCTCGTCAACACCTTTCCAGTATCTGTATTATTTGATTCTGGTGCATCGCATTCACTCATGTCTGCACGATTCGTGACACGGATAGGATTGGAGCCCGAGTCATTATCAGTGAGGCTCAATATACTTACTGGTAATGGTCTTATGGGAGTAGATCGAGTATTTTTCTCGTGTCGGATCGTAGTTAGTGGTAGAGAGTTCCCCGCTAGGCTCATAGAGTTCCCTATGGCAGACTATGATGTAGTCCTAGGCATGGATTGGTTGAGGAACCATTATGCTAGGATAGACTGCCATGTTGGCAGAGTTGTCTTTAGTATTCCCGGAGAGCCAGAGTTTTTATTTTCCAGAGGCACGGTAGAGCCATCTCCTCCAGTATTGCGGATGGCAGTAGCAGCAGTGCAGTTGCCCCGGATAGTTGAAGAGTTTCCAGATGTCTTTCCAGAGGAACTTCCAGGGATGCCACCAGAGCGGGAGATCGAGTTCACCATCGACTTGATTCCCGGGACAGCACCAGTATCAGAGCGAGTCTACAGAATGGCACCTTCAGAGTTGGAGATTTTGTACAAGATGATTGAAGAACTCAGGACCAAGGGATTCATTCGTGCAAGTAGATCGCCTTGGGGAGCCCCGATGCTTCTTATGAAAAAGAAGGATGGTACGTCCAGGCTATGTGTTGATTATCGTACCTTGAACTCAATGACAATCAAGAACAGATACCCTCTCCCGAGGATAGAGAACTTGTTTGATCAACTCAAGGGGGCTTCAGTTTTCTCGAAGATAGACTTGCGGTCAGGATACCACCAGATCAGAGTCAGAGAGCAGGACATCCCGAAGACGGTGTTCAGATCTAGGTACGGGCATTGGAAGTTTCTAGTTATGCCCTTTGGAGCGACCAATGCGCCGGCAGTGTTCATGGACCTCATGAACCGTATTTTCATGCCTTACTTGGATCAGTTTGTGATAGTGTTCCTTGATGACATCCTGGTCTACAGTAAGAGTGAAGCAGAGCACGAGCAGCATCTCAGAGTTGTCCTCCAGATTCTCAGAGAGCACCAGTTGTACGACAAGTTCAGTAAATGCGAGTTCTGGCTCGATCGCATTTCGTACTTGGGTCACATCATTACCCGAGGAGGAGTGGAAGTGGATCCCCAGAAGATTGTGGCTATCGAGGCATGGCCAGTACCCAGCTCAGTGGCAGAAGTTTGTAGTTTTCTTGGATTGGCCGACTACTACCGGCGGTTCGTCTCTGATTTTGCAAGGATTTCAGCGCCGATGACCCAGTTGACCCGCAAGGATGTGCCGTTTGTTTGGATAGCAGAATGTCAGGAATCATTTGAGAAGTTGAAGCAAGGTTTGATAACGGCTCCCATTCTCACCCTTTCAGATGGGACCGGAGGATTCACAGTTTATTGCGACGCTTCAGGCAGAGGATTGGGATGTGTTTTGATGCAGCATGGGAAGGTAATTGCTTATGTGTCACATCAACTCCGTGATCATGAGAAGAATTACCCGACCCACGACTTGGAGCTAGCAGCAGTAGTGTTTGCACTTAAGTTGTGGAGGCACTACTTGTACGGAAATAGAGTGGAGATCTTTACTGATCATAAGAGCCTGAAGTATGTTTTCACCCAGAAGGACCTTAATATGCGGCAGAGAAGATGGCTCGAGCTACTGGTGGACTACGATGTGGATTTGCAGTATCATCCAGGAAAGGCCAACGTTGTAGCAGATGCGTTGAGCCAGAGAGCCGGAGTTTATTTCCTGACGGCGCAGCCAGAGTTATTGTCAGATCTTCAGAAGATGGGAATTGAAGTGGTTCTTCCTTCCAATGTGGCCTTGATGGCTAGTCTACAGATTCAGTCCACCATAGTTGAGAGGATCCGGACAGCACAGTTAACAGATTCCAAGATTCAGCGGCTCAGAGCAGAGTGCGAGGCAGGGAGAAGGCCAGAGTTATGTATTCATGAGGATGGTACACTTCGACACGGCACGCGTCTTTATGTACCCAGTGGAGATATCAGACAGGAAGTCATGGCAGAGGCTCACAGTTCGCAGTATTCCATCCACCCAGGCAGCACGAAGATGTACAGAGATATTCGTCAACACTTTTGGTGGAATGGTATGAAGAGAGAGATAGCCCGGTATGTCTCTCGATGTTTGGTTTGCCAACAAGTCAAGGCTGAACATCAGAGGCCAGCTGGACTTCTTCAACCCTTGCCGATCCCAGAATGGAAATAGAAACACATAACCATGGATTTCGTGACTGGGTTACCCAGATCTCCGGCAGGCAGAGATGCTATTTGGGTCATTGTGGACAGGCTTACCAAGGTGGCACACTTTCTTCCATTTAGAGTTGGACAGTCGACGGCACAGCTAGCAGAGATGTATCTCAGGCAGATCGTCCGACTTTACGGAGTGCCAGTCAGCATAGTATCAGACAGGGATACGAGATTCACATCGCACTTCTGGCGCAGTCTTCATCAAAGTTTGGGGACTCGTCTCAAGTTTAACTCAGCGTATCATCCGCAGACAGATGGGCAGTCAGAGCGTACTATACAAACTCTCGAAGATATATTGCGGTCGTGTACCCTTGACTTCGGTGGTTCGTGGAAGGATCACCTACACCTGGTGAAATTCTCGTACAACAATAGTTTCCAGGCCAGTATCCAGATGGCACCCTTCGAGGCTCTGTATGGTAGGAAGTGCAGATCCCCGTTAGCATGGGATGATGTCGGAGAGAGGCAGATGCTCGGTCCAGAACTGATTTCTCAGACGGTTGAAGTGGTCAGAAAAGTCAGAGATCACCTCCGAGTTGCTCAGGATCGCCAGCGCCATTGGGCCGATGCTCATCGGCGTCCCTTAGAATTTGCCATCGGCGACCATGTATTCTTTAGGATCTCGCCTACCCGTGGCGTCATTCGTTTTGGCGTACGGGGAAAGCTTAGTCCTAGGTATATATGGCCGTTCGATATTCTGGAGCGAGTAGGCGATGTGTCCTATCGTCTCGCTCTTCCGTCGTCGCTAAGTGACGTACATGATGTATTCCATGTATCCAAATTAAGATGGTACATCCCGGACCCGAGCCATATCCTAGATCATTCGGAATTGGTTGTTGGTACCAACCTTTCGTATGAGGAGAGGCCCGTGTCTATATTGGACCGGAGAGAAAAGACGCTCAAGAACAAGACTATTAACTTAGTCCGTGTTGCTTGGGGTCATCACTCTCTAGGTGAGTCAATGTGGGAGCGTGAGGACGACATCCGATCGTGATATCCCTACCTGTTTGACTCGTAAGGTATAATGTCTTCCTTGTGCCTTACGCTTTCCCTTCCTTGCTTGCATTGTATGATTGTATGATTGAACTGCTTAGTGTAGCTTGTCTGTGCTTAGCATAGCTTGTCGTGGCAATCTCTAGCTCCTTGATTAAATTTCGAGGACGGAATTCTTTGAAGGTGGGTAGAGTTGTCACCCTCATTTCCTATATTTCGTATTTATACTCGTAATTTGATTTTGGCACGTATTTTATTTTCTCGACTTGTGGATTCGGGTTCTCGTAAATGGGTTTTGGACCATGACTTGATTTTATTTTGTGGAGTTGGTTTGGTTTGGTTTGGTTCATCATGAGTGGAACACCTTAGCCTATTCTCTACCTCCATTCCATCACAACTACCCTCATTAAAACCTACCAACCTTTTCTCTCTCCTCCATAACTCCATTAATTTCTTTCAACTTCTTCCTTCTTCCACACAACTCCCCAACCCATAGGCAAGTGCACCTTGCCATCAAATAAGCACCACTTTTTATTTGTCCATTAACTAGATTAGGCCATGGAGAACAACTTTAGAACTTGACATTTTGTGATTGGAGCTTTCATTCTTCTAGATCTAGGTTTTAACCATTTTCGAAAATCCTTGGTTTTGATCTATTAAACTTCGATTTTTGCATGTTTTGGTGCTTCCATGTGGAAGAGAATTCGATTTTACTCAAGTTAGAACTTTGAAAATCTAGATTTGGTTTTGATTTGGCAAAGTTATGAAGAATTGAAGTTCTTGGTGTTCTTGGACCTGCTCTCGGCCAGGAAAACATCCCTCTGCCTTGCGCTCTTTAGCGCATGGCCGGTTGCGCACCCCCGGCCTGTGCTCTTTAGCGCAGGGCCGATTGCGCATGACCTCAGCCAGTGCTTTGTACTGCGCTGGATTGCGCTGGCGCAAGCCATCCATGCGCAATCCACCCTTGCGCAATCCACCTCTGCGCAATCCACCCTTGCGTAATCCACCTCTGCGCAATCCATCCTTGCGCAATCCACCTCTGCGCAATCCACCCTTGCGCAAGGTAACCCCTGCGCAGTCTACCCCTGCGCAGTCTACCCTTGCACAAGGCAACTCTTGTGCAGCTCTTCCATGCGCAGTACATACCCTGCGCAGCCCAACCCCTGACCCCCCTTGTACAACCCACTTGTCTATGATGAATTGTTTATTTCCTTAAGCTTGGCTCTTCTATAGCCCTATATATATTGGTATTTTATTAGATATTTTACGTCCATTTTATATCCTTACGCCTTTTGTCATGAACTTGATTTTACTTAATATGTTTGGAATGACTATTGTACACAGCATGGTATGACAAGGAACTAGCATAACACGACAGTGACCCGTAGTGGTGCACTCCTGACATGACCAACCTGACATGACAGTGACCCGTAATGGTGCACTCCTGACAGTACCCTGACATGAATTATCTTGATAACTTGATAGTGGCCCGTGGTGGCGCACTCCTGACTTGACTTGACTTGACTTGTAACTTGTAACTTGACTCGTATAATCAACTTGACACCGTGGGTGTTCCTGCTTGCTTGCTTGTACAATCCACTTGTCTTGTCTCGCATCATGTCTAGGACGTGACTTCCTGGGTACCACGGCCAGGGACTCGCGCTAAATTGGATTAGGCTAATGATTAGATCAAACTAGAACATGGAGAATTCCCAGTCACAGGCAATCTCGTTATCTGGGCGCTTTAATGGACTTGTAGCTTGCCGACGAGTAGAGCACATTTCCAGCATACTGTCATGTGTTGCACCCTCTAAGTCACCTAAGGGTACATTTGTCTCCCGGGCAATGTACCCACCTATAACTCTCAACCCGCGGAAGGATAACTGGATAGTCTGCAGGGCTTGGGACTGGAATTCTCACTTGCATCTTGTTAGTAATTAGGTTTGTGATAACCCTAGTTAGTTAAAGTAGTAAGCCGTAGTAATTGTTTTGCCGATTGCGAATGGATGGTGTCCAGCCTTGTCTAAGTCTTGTCTAGCTGCAGTACCTGCTATCTCCTGAGCATGTTTGTTTTACTTGTCTTAACGATAAATGAGTAGAGACAGTGAGCTATTCAGGCGAAGGGTTACAACCCCGGTCCTTGTCTGGTTTAAGGATTGTAACCTGGCTCCCGGAATGGTTCCACGTCCCTAGTCGTTTATCGCCCTGTGTACTTTACTACTTGTACTTCTTTTATTCTTATGTTCTGATATGCTGGCTTTTGTTCTTATTTGTGGCCTCCTTTGTGGCACTTGCTCTTTCTGGGGTTTGACCCAGCTGGTTTTGTGTGGCCAGATTTTGGAGCAGCTCCCGAAGATCTACCAAGCTTCCAGCCCAATGGTGAACACTAGAAGGAACCGGGGCTACGAGTGGGTTTTCCCTTTTTGTTTCACCCACTTATATGTAAATTTATTCTTTTGAGGCGTTTAGCCGACGAGCACCTGTTAGCTTGATGCACATTTACTTACTGTCTGCCTACGGGCTGTAAACATGATTAACAAATCCTAGGGTTGACCATGTATGACTGAACTCTTGCTAGTCCCATCATTTTGTGCGACTAGCTTCATGATCATCCAATATGTAATATTTGGGACGCCTTATATATATATATATTTCATGCTCTAATATCTTGTAACTCTGTTAATTGCTTGAGATTGAGACAATAGGCTTGACCTTAAGAGACCGCTGGCTTGTAGTAAACCCTCATATCTAGACAGTCGTGACCGTATAGTTGAGATGTATTCTATTTCAATATACGTAGCTGGCTATGTCTGCCCCCGCTCTCCAGTATTCTGGTTCGGGGGCGTGACAGTCAGAGTTCGTTCGAGAAGTTGAAGCAAGGATTGATGACGACACCCATTCACATGCTTCCAGATGGGACTGGAGGATTTTTAGTTTATTGTGATGCTTCAGGTAGAAGATTAGGATGTGTCTTAATGCAATATAGCAAGGTAGTAGCTTATGCGTCACGTAAGCTTCGTGATCATGGAAGAAATTATCCAACCCATGACTTGGAGTTAGCAGCAGTGGTTTTTGTACTTAAGCTTTGTATGTATTACTTGTATGAAGATCGAGTAGAGATTTTCATCAAGCACAACAGTCTTAAGTATGTGTTTACCCAGAAGGATCTTAACATACGTCAGAGAAGGTGGCTAGAGCTATTGGTAGATTATAACATCAACCTACAGTATCATCCTGAAAAGGCCAACGTAGTTGCAGATACGTTGAGTAGAAGAGCAGGAGCTTATTTTCTAACAGAATAGCCAGAGTTATTAGTGGATCTATAGACGATGGGTATAGAGGTAGTTCTCCCTAATAATATGGCCTTGATGGGCATTATGCAAGTTCAGTCCAGTATAGTCGAGAGAATCAAGATAGTTCAGTCAACGAATTCTAAGCTTCAGCAGCTTATGGCAGAATATGAAGCGAGAAGAAGAGCAGAGTTATGCATTTATAAAGATAGCACGCTCTGACATGGAAGACATCTTTATATACCTAGTGGTGACATCAGGCAAGAGATTATGGTAGAGGCTCACAGTTTGCAGTATTCAAGTCATCCCGGTGGTACAAAGATGTATCGTGATATCCGTCAGCATTTCTGGTGGAATGGCATGTAGAGGAAGATAGCCCAGTTTGTCAATAAGTTAAAGCTGAACATCAGAGGCCAACTGGACTTCTTTAGCCTTTACCGATCCCATAATGGAAATGGAAGCACTTTACCATGGATTTTGTAACTGAGTTACCTAAATTCCAGCCGAAAGAGATGCTATATGGGTCATAGTTGACACACTCACTAAAGTAGCTCATTTTTTTCCTTTCAGAATTGGTCAGTCGACGGATCATCTAGCAGAGGTGTACCCCAGCCGGATAGTCAGATTGCATGGAGTGCTAGTCAGTATCGTATCTAACAGAGATTTGAGATTTATATTGCACTTTTGGCGGAGTCTTCAAGAGAGTTTGGGACTCGTCTCAAGTTTAGTTCATCTTATCATCCGCAGACAGATGGCCAGTCGGAGCGCACGATTCAAACTCTTGAAGATATGTTACGATCCTGTACACTTGACTTCGGTGGTTCGTGGGAAGATCACATGTATCTAGTGGAGTTCTCCTATAATAACAGTTTTTAGGCCAGTATCCAGATAGCACCATTTGAGGCACTGTATGGCAGAAATTGTAGATCACCTTTAGCCTGGGATAATGTAGGCGAGAGGCAGATGCTTGGTCCAGAAATGGTTACTCAGACTATTTAGGTGGTTAGACAAGTTAGAGATCATCTTCGAGTTGCACAAGATCGTTAATGCTATTGGACCGATTCTCATTGGCGCCCTCTTGAGTTTTCTATCGGCGACCACGTATTCCTTAGAATCTCACCTACCCGTGGCGTCATTCGATTCGGCGTACGGGGAAAGCTTAGTCCTAGGTATATAGGGTTGTTTGATATTCTCGAGCGAGTAGGTGATGTATCATATCGTCTTGCTCTTCTGCCGTCGTTACGTGAGGAACAAGACGTATTCCATGTGTCCCAATTGTGACGGTATATCCCGGATCTGATCCATATCCTTAATCATTCGAAATTGGTTGTTGGTACCAACCTTTAGTATGAGGAAAGACCCGTATCCATATTAGACCGAAGGAAGAAGATTCTCAAGAACAGGACTATTAGTTTAGTCCGTGTTGTTTGGGGTCATCACTCTTTGGATGAGTCAACTTGGGAACGTAAGGATGATATTCGATCGCGATATCCATACATGTTTGACTCATAAGGTATAATATCTTCCTTATGCCTTATGCTTTTAATTCCTTGCTTGCAGGAATGATTGCTTGATTAACTGCTAGTCGTAGATTGCATGTGGTTAGTGTCGCTTGTCATGACACCTCCAGCCTCTTGATTAAATTTCGAGGACGGAATTCTTTTAAGGTGGGTAGAGTTGTCGCTCCCGTTTTCCGTTAAACGTATTTTCAGTATACTTATACGGATTTCTGACGTTTGTCAGGTGACCCGTATTTTAACTTGTCTTGCTTAGCCTAGTCTTGGTTTAATCTTGACTTGGTTTGGTTTACCTTGGTTTCAACTTGGCTTGGCTTTGCTTGGTTTGGTTTGGGTTGAGATGAGAGGGTTGATATAAAAACCAACCTCTCTCTCTCTCTCTCTCTCTCTCCTCCATTATGCACATTTACTTCTTCTTCTTCATTTACTCCTCCCACCTACCAAGCCCTAGGCAAGTAAAACTTGATTCATGATGGATCTCATATTTTATTATTCCATTGTCTTCCTTGCTTGATTTTAAGCCTCTTTAGAACTTAGAGTTTTTGGCTTTAATGTTTACATTTTGTAGATCTAAGTTTATAATTTTTTAGTTTTTCTTGGTTTTGATCTCTTAACTTAGCTATTTCTGAAAATTAATGGTTCTTGTTGTGGGTAATTTCATTCTACCTAATTTTGGCTTTTGAACCGCTTGATTTCGACTTCGTATGAAGAAGTTACGACATTTTTGTGTTCATGGGTTCTGGCACATCTTTGGTGCTGTCGAGACGATGAACAGTGCCTTATGCGCGATTCGTTGGTTGCACGCCAGGCGTCGTGCTCTCGAGCTCTGTGCGTCATGGTCAGTTTTATCCACGCGCACAGCGCATTTCGCCCGCCAGTACCATTCGTTGGTCGCGTGCTGTGCGTCGTACTTGCGCGCTTCGTGCGCCGTGGGCATTTTTGCTCGCATGCGCAGTATATTTTGTGTGCCGCGTGCCAGCGCCATTCGTTGGTCACACGTCATGTGTCGTACTTGCACGCTCCGCACGTCATGGGCAGGTTTGCTCGTGCATGCAGTGCTCCCGTGCGCGGATTGCCTCTAAATGGTTGTTTTTGCACGTTTGAGCTGTTTTGTAGCTAGAATCTTAAAAACTCAAAAGATGAAAGTTATAGATCATTTTCTTTTCTTCAAGAATCTTCATGTCTCACTTTAACTGGATTTCATATGCGACTGACTGTTTCGATCACCCATGGATGTCTTTAGTTTCTTCGCATCTTTTCTATACTTGACCTAAATTATGACAAACCGACTTGACAACTTGGTAATCTGAGCTAGTAACTTCCTTGAGTATGATAATATGATCTCGTCTTGATAATCTTGATTATGGCCCGTCGAGGTGCACTTCTGACAATTACTCTTGACATGACAAGTAAACCTGACATGACATGTATAATCTTGATTGCTGTTGCGACAATTGTTCATGTCTTGCTAGTGTAACTCTTGCCTTGACTCCGTGGTTGATTGTGCCTGTACAAAGCTACCTGTCTCATCTTGCATCATGTCTAGGATATGGATTCCTGGTTACCACAGTCATGGATTCATAATAAATCTGACTAGGTTAATGACTAAATTGATCAAGTAGTTCATATAGAGAGATTTCCCAGTTACAGAAGATCATGTTATCCCGGCCACACCTGTGGACTTGTAGCCTGCCGACGAGTAGGGCATATTTCCAGCACACTGTCATGTGTTGCACTTCTTGAATCATAAGTACTAAAGTATACCGGTAATCTTGTAACTCTTGTAACTCTTGTAATTCTGCCTGGATAACCTGGATAGTCTACAGGACATGTGACTGAGGAAATATCTTATTGCATTTTATTAGTAACTAGGCATGTGACAACCCTAGTTAGCTAATGATAGCAAGCAGTAGGACTTGATTGGCCGTGCCTGAATGATTGTCTCATGATTAACATAGAAATTTATATTCCACCTCTTATTTTCTTAATGCAAGCTAGTATGTTCTTTAAAGCATATCTTTTGTGTTATTTAATTATGTTCTTTTATCAGTTCTTATATTCTGATTATGCTGGTTTTAGTTCCTGAGTGGATCCTCCCATGTGGCACTTGCTCTTTCTGGGGGTCTGACCCAGCTGGTTTTGTATGGCAAGATTTCAGAGTAGCACCCGAGGATCTACCTACCTTCCAGCCAGATGGTGAACACCAGGCGTAACCCTAACAACGAGTGGATTTTTTATTTTTGCTCTCTTACTCTATTAGAAATTATTCTTTTGAGGCGTTTAGCCGTCGAGCAAGTGTTAGCTCGTGTTGAAACTTAATTCTGTCTGCCTAAGGGCTGTTACATGATTGGCAAAACGTAGGATTGATCATGTATGACTTAACTCTTGCTAGTCTTCGCATTTTGTATGACTAGCTTCATGATCATCTGAATATGTAATATTTGGGATGTCTTACCTTGTATGTCTGATGATCTAACATCTTGTAATAATTATTTGCTTGCTTGAGATTGAGACATTAGGCTTGTTCTTAACCATAAGAGACTGATGGTTTGTAGATTAACCCTCATGCATCTAGACAGCCGTGACCGTATTATGAGCGTATTATGAGGTGGATTGCTCTTCAATGTACGTAGTTGGTTGTGTCTGTCCCCCGCTCTCCAGTATTCTGGTTCTGGGGCATGATACGGTTTAAGTGGTAGCCCATGAGGCCTTGTAAATCAAGATGTGTGAGGGTTTTACTAAATAGATGTCTCAATCAGCATTCACCCTTGATCTCCACTCGTGCTTTCTAATCTTCCTGAATCTTGACCTGATAAGGTACTTTATCCTTGATCTATCTTGGTCCTTCCTTATTGTTCTCCATGTCATTTTTCTTCAGTGGCATTATTCCTGGTCCTACCGATCAGCCGGGTGGAGCACCTCCAGTGAACCAACAACAAGTGAACCAGCCACAACCTGGGACTAAACCCAGCACTCAGGGGCAGCATCCCGAGTCATGCCTTCTGGGGATCCAGAGCCACTAGTTTATCCAGTCCAGCCTGCAGAGCCTGATAATATAACCCTGATAGGACTCATCCGGGACTTGCTTGCATCAGAAGATCGTCGGGGTGATGCCCTGCAGCAGACAATACAAGATGCTGTGGCAAAGTTGGTTATCAAGGGAACAATGTGGCTAACAGCTTCAAGCGCCTAAACCCTCCTTTCTTTGACGGCAGTTAAGATGATATTGCTGCTGACGCGTGGCTTCAGGATATAGAGGTCATTCTGGAGGCAGCTAGGATTCCAGAGGAAAAGAAGGTGGCCGTTGTGTACCTACAATTATTAGATTTAGCCCGTAGCTGGTGGGCGATGCTAGCAGTTGGTTTGGTAATGTCTGTCTTGTGGACGATATTCAGTGACAAATTTTAGATGAAGTATTTTGATACAGTGGCTCACTATGATTTGCAGACATGGTTTAGCAATCTCAAGCATATGGGAAGGACGGTCGATTGATATGCTGTCGAGTTTTCTAGGCTTAGTCGATTTGCTCTCACCTTGGTGGCGACCAAATTAGACCGAGCGCAGCGATTCCAGCAGGGACTCCACCTAGAGATCATTCTAGCAGTAAAGCAGTTTGAGCACCAGATATTTGATACAGTTTTGTGAGCAGCAAGGCAGCATGAATATACATCACAGAAGATAATAGATCGAACTGGAGGATGGAAGAGGCCTCATGGACAGTTGTCTCAGTCATCAACACCAGCCCCGGCAGCTAGGGTTTTGACAATTGGAGCTCCTAGGAGGGCGACCGCAGTTTTGTCGGTTCAATACTCGACACCGACGTACCCTCAGCAACAGAAGCAGAAGTAATCTTCCGCAATGGGCTGCTCTCATTGTGGGAAGCCTGGACACGTAGTTTCAAAGTGTCGTAGAGCACAGGGGTTGTGCTTGGCTTGTGGGGCACCAGACCATATGATAGGGTCCTGTACGTATAGAGCTAGTTCATTTTTGTCAACCCTAACCAGTCCATCAGTTAGGGGACCAGCACCAGTGCAGCAGCAGCAGTACCATCCTCCGAGGCCATTACTGCCTCAGGCACAAGCATTCCAGCAGCAGAGCCACAACAGTATGCTCAGGCCCAAGCTCAGGTTTAGAACAGACAGAGAGGTCACCAGCATAGGAGACCGACACCAAGGGGTCAGGGTCAAGCTATGGCTCTGACCGTGGAAGAAGAATTGGCATCAGGTGAGGTGGTGGCAGGTACCATTCTTGTCAACTCTTTTCCAGCATCATTATTATTTGATTCGGGTGCATCGTATTTATTTATGTCTACACGATTTGTAACACGGATAGGATGAACCCCGAGTCATTATCAGTAATGCTCAATATCCTTACTGGTAACGGTCTTGTGGGAGTAGATAGAGTCTTTTTCTCATGTCGACTCGTAGTTAGCGGTAGAGAGTTCCCCGCTAGATTGATAGAATTTTCAATGGCCGACTATGATGTGGTCCTTGGAATAGATTGGTTGAAGGATCAATACGCAAGAATAGACTGCCGTGTTGTCTGGATTATTTTTTGCATTCCCGGTGAAGCATAGTTTTTATTTTCTAGAGGCGAAGTAGAACCTTCTCCACCAGTCTTACGGATGGCAGTAGCAGGAGCAGCTCAGTTTCTCAGAGTAGTAGAAGAATTTTTTGATATATTTTTCGAAGAGCTTCTAGGCATGCCACCAGAGAGAGAAAAAGATTTCACCATTAATTTGTTTCCAGGAACGGCACCAGTATCGGAAAGAGTATATAAAATGGTACCATCAGAATTAGAGATCATGTACAAGATAATTGAAAAACTCGAAACCAAGGATCATAGGGACCTGAGGGATCATATGTGAAGCGAGAGGTGGCATGCTTCGTTGCTAGATGTCTAGTGTGCCAGTAGGTCAAAGCTGAAAGGCAGAGACCAGAAGGATTGCTTCAACCATTACCGATCCCCGAGTGAAAGTAGGAACATATCACGATGGATTTTGTTTCCAGTCTTCCACGTTCGCTAGGAGGGAAGGATACGATTTCGGTCATCGTTGATAAGTTGACCAAATTGGCCCACTTTATACCATTCAAAGTAGGATTGTCCACAAAAAAGTTGGTGGAGTTATACGTAAAGCAAATCGTCAGGTTGCACAGGTTTCCAGTGAATATCATTTCCAGCCGGGATAACAAATTCACATCCCACCTTTGAAGGAGTTTGCAGGCTAGCTTGGGTACACATCTCAAGTTTAGCACTATATACCACCCTCAGACGGATGGGCAGTCAGAAAAGACTAGTCAGACGCTTGAGGACATGCTGCGAACATGTGTATTAGATTTTGGCTCGTGGGAGAACCATCTTCATTTAGTATAGTTCACATACAATAATAGCTACCGGGCTAGTATAGAGATATCTCCATTTGAGGCTCTATACGGACGAAGATGTCAAACTCCATTATCTTAGGAAGATGTGGGCGAGAGAGCACTTTTGGGACCAGAAATGGTAGTGGATGTTGCAGAAAAAGTGAAGCAGATTAGAAAGCGACCTTGCGTGGCTCAGGACAGATAAAAGCACTAGGTCTATAGCCATTGGCGACTGTTAGAGTTCAAGGTATAGATTTTTCTTATTTTAGATATGTATATACTAGTAGGTTACGTAATACAATCATATATGTTCTAAGTCGGAGATTTGGTATTCTTGAAGATTTCCCTGACATGTGGTACGATTCGTTTTGGTGGAGGCAGTATGCTCAGTCTAAGATTCATCGGACCATTCGGTATCCTTGAGAGGATCGGGGCAGTAGCATACCGATTGGCCTCGTCGCTTGTATTAGAGGGAGTGCATAACGTATTCCACGTGTCCCAACTAAGATGATATGTGACAGACCCCAGTCATGTGATAGATCACTCAAAGCTTGAGGTGGACCGAGTCTTAGCTATCAGGAGCAGCATGTAGAAATCTTGGACCGTAGAGGGAAGGTGCCGTGTAACTAGATTATTTCATTGGTTTATGTCGCATGGAGACATCATTCTCTGGGTGAATCCACCTGGAAAAGAGAGGACGAGATGCGTGAGCGATACCCCTATCTTTCTGAACCTTGAGGTACTTTCCATCTTGTGTCAATCTTTAAATTTCGAAGACAAAATTTTCTAAGGAGGGTTGATTTGTAAATCCTTGAACCCAATAAATATTTTTCTTAATAAGATATAATTAATCAATAAATTAATTTTAATTAGATTATTTCTGGAAGGGTGGTTTATGTAAAACTATTGATAGAAAATGGATGCAAATCCAAACAAATAAAGGGGTTGGTAGCAGAAACAGTCATTCAAATTGAATTTGAATTAAACTCAAATGATCAAGGCCAAGTAGAATCATGCTCATATTCAATTTGAATAACCAGAGCTAAATCCTATTCGAATTCTAACTTATCACAATCTGGACATATAAAAAGGGGAGATCTACCCATAAATCATCACCTTCTCTCCATCGAACCCTAAGCTCCACCGTATTCTCAACTTTCGAACATCTATAGAAGAAAACTCGACTAGCAATTGTAAGAAGCAGGGACCCCTCGTGCGACCCCATCCTCATTGTGTCATGACCTTTCATCTAGGTATATAGACTCGAAAATGAATCATAAGTCTAGGTGTTCGAAGTAATGTCTAGTTCGATAACCGACCCTAGGTTCTGTTAACTTGGGGTATAAAGGCATGGCGGAGGTGGTGTTTTAATTGGGTGTACGTATAGGGCAGTGTGGAGAAGAGGAATCATAAGATACGGTGACAAAACCAACATCTGTGCCAAGGAGACAAAGAATTGCAAGTACATAGGGGGTGCATAGATGCCTATGTGCAGCGTCTATGATCAGTCCCTCATTCATGTAGAAGTAGGGGTATCCTATGTTCAGTATTTAAAGACAGTAGAAAGTAGTGTATCTGTGTTCATAGGTTTGTGCACAACAGTAGCAAGGAATACAGGGGGCAGAGTATTCCGGGTTGGGGGGTGTGTGTGTCGGGGTGCAAAGTACAAATATCTGCATGTGTTTTAGAACCTGGGCTTAAGAAATGGAAAAAATTTGTGTGTGTTAATGATATACTACAACAGGTAGGTATCAGTGTAACCACAGATGGGTAGGGGATACTCATAGTAATTCTTGGAACACTAACCAATAGGGTATCAGTTATGTTGGAATTGTCAGGTACCTAGGTGTTGAGGAGGGGGTATGTACACAGTTTAGTGGAGTAGTGTGCACCTACCTATGTAGGAGGATGTACATGCCTAATGGAGAGTCTCAGTAACTGGTATATGTGTGTATACTATGGAGCCTAGGTAACTTTTTGTGTTATAGAGAAGTAGTACATGTGTAGGTTCGGTGGGGTATCGGGTAATAGCAGTGGCAACAAAGTGCATAGGGGACTAGTATAAATAATAGCAGAGTAAGATGGGGAAGTTCCTGTGCAGGCTGCCGGAACAACCTACAAATTGTGTAGGCAGGATTAAGATGTAGGTCAGTAACTGCTGTGGTAGAAATTGGAACTATAGGTAAATCAGTTAGATTGTACCTGTGTGTGTTTGGGGGAATTAGGACTTAACTGCAAATGGGATAGAAAATCGCTGGAACTCCCCTGTAGTGAAGGATAATGCAGCAGAAATATGTGAGTACAGTAGCAACAGGCAGATGTAAGTGTACAGACTGGTGGGTCATTGTGGACAAGAAAATAGGGGTCAGTTGGGAAGCCGGGTTAGCACAACAGTAAAGGGAGGTCTTAGGCAGAGGGTAAGTACCCACACAGAGTTCTAATATCAAGTTGTATTAGTGGTGGGGAAAATTTCCATGTATATTCATTAAAGAGTTGTGAATCTGTGTGTTTATGTACCTATGAAAATAACAGATGTAATAGAAACTGCACTAGGCAGATAACAAAAAATCTAATACCATCTATAAGTCATATCCAAAAGAGGTGCAGTATAGGAAGCAGATGCCTACAAGGGGAAAGGTATACCTACAACATGAACTTGCTGCTACATAGAAAAATGTACAGGTGCTGGGTAGAGATAGGTATTGCACCAGGTACAAGGATATGATTTCCTGGGTGTAGACTTGTAAGGGGTTGGGTATTAGATTAGGAGTGTGTAGGTATGTGCAACATAGACATAGAAAACTGTATATGGCAGCATATGTCGTTGTAATAGCAGGATGTGTAGGTAGGTGTTAGAGTGGAATAGAGTGTGCTATGGGTGTTATTGTCAGTTGGAGAAAATTATAGTTCAATCCTATATGGGTATAATAGGGTATCCGAAGGGTAAAGTAGTGTGTTAACCATAATTATAGGTTAATTATTGCTTTTAATAATGTATTGATAGTGTACTTCATAAAAAATAGGTTACTTGGACTTGAATTTGGTATTGGACCCGTATCATCAGCTAAGGACCACAGGCGAGTACATTTGTTATTTGTTTCCAATATTATTAATTATTATATTACATTGTCTAGTTGTTTGATACCTAATTCTTGACACGCTCGTTACACGAATAGCATAAGATGGATTCTGTTCATCTCATGCCATTTTCTGTACGTCGTGTCGGGCAGGAAGGTACTGAGTAGATGTGTGATCAGACCCAACTATTTAGACCATAAGGATGCAAATCCTATGTAGATTGTACGGTGTAGTGTCCCAGCTGATCACATATCGAAAGGAGTACTTCAGCACACTTAGATAGTTATATTTTCTTGTTTTACCCTTTACATGTCTTCATATAATTCTTGTCTATTATTTATGATGTTTCTATGTTATATCTGCCTTGATTATCTCACCATGTATTTTATGACTAACCTCCATTTTATAGTCGTTATCATATACTCAAAATTGTATGCAATGAATTGTACTCGTTCCATCCTGATGGATAAATATTTTAGGTGGCTACGGTGAGTACGGTTGCCCTACTCATTATGGTCCATATGAAGGGAATACAGTTGAGCCTGGCTTTACACTTCAGGGAGATCAGGGGGAGTTAGAAGCACATGATCCAGCTGTCGTTGCTTAGTTAGATTAGATTTAGTTTGAGACTGGATTTGTCTCCGGGTTTAGTTGACTATTGCTATTTGACATTTGACTTGACGGTTAGTTTTCTGGAGTTTCTATTTTATGGAATTGTGACTATTTATTCCTCCTTATATTTTTTATCATGCTATTCTTGTTAGAACTGTGATTGAGTATTGGTTTTGGTTATATTTTATTGTCCTCCCAAGTGGAGTTGAATATATTGCGTGGGTTATTCATCATAATACGATTATATAGCATTCAACTGCCGACAATGCGGCGTAGGCTAGGCGTGCCCACGATTCATGCCCTATATATATATATATATATATATATATATATATATATATATATATATATATTATATATATATATAATATATATTATATATATATATATACATATATATATATATATTATATATATATAATATATATTATATATATATATATATATATATATATATATATATATTTTATATATATATATATATATAAGTATATATATATATATATATATATATATATATATATATATATTTTTTTTTTTTTTGAGACACAATCTCATATTGCATTCTATATATTTTTTTCTCAACTAAAAGCTCACTAAATATCAAAGTTCTTTCAGACCTACAATCAAGTAGGTAGTAGAGGAATAAAAATACAAACATTCACAGAGACAAGTTCTTATTCGATGACAAATGCAACATTTGATAAAATATAATAAGCCCTCCATCAAAATCCAGGAATGAGTTGCGAGCTTGACGCCTCATTATTCAGACTGTCTTTGCCCCAATACTGATATGTCCTCGTACCTCTTCCCGACGTTGACGGTCTCCCATAGCTTATGAACTCCGTAGTCCACAGCCCGTTCTCCGGCGAAGGCGCCGGCGACGACAAAGGTGACGTAGACGGAGTTCCGGCGCATGAGAACGCGGTAGAGACCCTCCCAAATCACCATTACTCTCTCTCTCTCTCTCTCTCTCTCTCTCTCTTTCTATATATATATATGAATATATATATATATATATATATATATATATATATATATATATATATATATATATATATATATATATATACGTTCATATATAAATATATATATATATATATGGACGTATTTGGACACACTACATGTCTACATGGGTTTGGATATGGTTCGGGTCAAGTCTGGGTTAGTTTGGTGCAACCGGGTCTCCTAAAAAGTCAAAAGTCTTAATAACTAATTCATTATGCCAAAAATATATTTTAAGCCATAACTTGTCTTATTATCATACAAGGGACATAAATATGGCTAGGCTATCCCTACCCTAGCTAATATGCTATTCATGGCATACGACTACAATAAATATGTCGTAATACCTAGTCAACATATATCTCAAAATTTAACCATAACTATGGTTATATATAAATAATAATATTTATTTTTTTAAAATAAAAAATCCAGAAACCATATTTATGCCAAATAAAAAAGGGGATTTACATCTGATGAGTATAATTTTAAAATAAGGTTTTATATAAACTTATAAGTATTTTCTTAAATGGGTTTCAAATACCTATTATGCTTCTAAATATGTTTCTAAATAGTTTATAAAAACTTTTCTAAATAAATATATTTTTTTTCTAGTTAAGAATTATATTTTCCTAAATTAAATTTCCCTCTTACATTAGATTATCCCCGATCGTGACTAATCGAATATTTCCTTTTGCTTGCGAATCCGGACTTCTTCATATCAACCCTGGCTAATTGGACTATTCTGGACTCAATGGAATTGTTTGTTTCACCAGCTCAGAAAGACAGACGAGTGTATTCTCTGATTTTTGTTTTTCCAGTATTTATAGTTACTATATTGCATGATTGGTGATGTTTTAATTGATTCTTGGCATGCTTGTTACACGGATTAGTATTATATGGACCCTTTTTTATGATACCTTGTACCCATGTTCATGGATAGTTGTGATCATCGTGCTAGTAGTTCTTGTGTATTACGATTTATGTGTCCGGCCAGGATCCATGTTTATTATTCATGGCAGGAAAGTACTTAGCAGATATGTGATCAGACCAGTAGATCTTGTATTTAAATTTCTGTATTTAGACCTCGGGAATAGCTTGTCATACACTTCACGTATGATTGGGTCATATCCTAATTAGACCTTGCGGTGTAGTTACCCTAGACAATCATATATTGAACATGGTACTTGGACACACTTAGATAGTTATAGTCTTCTTATTTCACTCTATGTTTGTTGTAATATGCTATATTTACTCATGATTACTCATTTTGTGTAACTCCCCAGTCCCAAAATACATAGGAATGGGATACGTATATATGCCAGCTACGCATCGAGAGGACTCCAGCCCAGCTCGAATACGTATAAACTGTCTAGTTGTTCTAAAATCAACTACATCTCAATCCACTAAATATCGGTAACAATAACGAATCAAGTGCAGTAAGGCTGATCAGGCCATAATATACCGATTCTAGGATAGATAAATATATTATAGTGGATCCCCAATAACACATTTACCATGAACAAGCTAAAAGAAAATGTAAGCTTGTAAAAGACTAGGCTATAATAACAGCGAGTGTCAAAAAATGGACAACATATAAATATGAAAGATATGATAATAACAACAACTAAATATACCTAAAGTTTTGGAGTAGCAACCATCATCCGTCAATGTACCATACCTTCATCTAATACCTGGAGAGATCGCCAGGTCCTCAGGGGACTAGTAAGACACATAATATACATGCCTACTGTACAGTAAATAACATGCGAGAAAATAGGGATAACAACTGCTACGACGAAAAAAAAATCTCATGGAAATACTCTATGATAATGACATGTCATATGAAAATGGTACTAAGTATAACTACAAATGAATCGAATGATCGTAGCCCTGTCGTGGTACTCCCGGTCCTATAGCTAGTAGCCCTGCCGTGGTACACCCTAACTATAATGAGTCTCTATCGTAGCCCTGCCATGGGTCTCCCGAGTCAAGAGTGGCCAAGTAGCCAATCCTATTATCGGTAGAGGGTCAAGTCAAGGTAACATGGAACATGAGATCAAGTCAATACGCTCAAGTAAATAATGCTATCGAAGTCATGGGTGAAGATATAACTAATGATGACAATAAGTGATAACAGACCAGAGACAGAGAAATAAATCATGGCAAGATATCAAACATAAAAAAGTAAAGGAGTCGTGAACAAGAAAGAATAATAAGAGCATGCATATAAATAAATGTACAAAGTTTGGCAATATGTATACTTGTCTGGTGTAGCGCGTAGAACCAACAATCCAACAACTCAGTGAACCACAAAAATCAAACCATCGCAACAATCTTCGGACGCTGAAACAGACATTACCAACATGTTTGTCATAAAAAAAATTAAGTTTGCCTACCCAAAAGTCTAATTCTGGATACAGGAGCAAAACGGTAATTTCGGGTCAAAACGATGTCCGTTGTTGGACCCATTTTGCACCGAAAAGTATGCCAGCACCTACGGTCTCTAAAGTCATCAAACTATATGTCTACAGGTCTAGTTTGATGATACGAACCCAACCGTATGTCCAAAGTGGGATTCCGGTGGGCCGTGCACAAATTTGCCCCTTGAGTAGGATCGCGGGCCCGCCAAAATAGCGTTCTGGCCGACCTTCTTAGAATTGGACCAAACTTGGCATACAGGACCAAAAAAATTATACTATCCTGCTAGCACAAGTTTTGTCTCGAGATGACGAACGTACATGAATTAATTAGCTAGTTTACAAAGAGGCTGATACGGTAATTTTCAACGGATATGCCTCGAATTTGTCGCGCACACACAACGAAATCGAGTTCCGTCAAAGCCCACACGTCCGCGAAGTCGATACGCACCTTTCGATGTTTTCGGTTCGCGACCAAGTCGTCCGGTTTGATGGGACGCACGTCGTATCGAAGATTTTTAAAATTTTAAAAACAGTTTTAAAAGCGATTTTTCTCAGTTTTGGAAAATAGATTACTCGTCATATAAGCAATGAAATTAGAAACTACAAAAAGGGTTCTAGAGCCCTATAGGTTGTCTACAAGTCCCTTCAAGCCTATTTTCAAATCTTGCAACATACTGGTCGCAAATAAACGACGAACATGGGTTTTCATGTACCCAACATCTGTTATTTCAATGGTGATTTTTCTCAAACTTTCAGGAATTTTCACTCGATGCACAAACCTAAATAAATAAATCTACTTAAATAGGTTGGAAGAGAGTCAACTAGACTACGTGTAGAATTTTACGGTTCGGGATTTCATCGAACGAGTAGGGAGAAAAGGTACCTTAAAGTAGGGTTGGTTCATGTTGGAACTGCGACGGCTGCTGCTGTTAACTGCGCGGTTTGGGCGGCCTCTGGCGGTCTTGGCGATGGTGCAGATGGCCGAGGCGGTCGCTAGGATGTCAGGAAAGGTGAGGGGCTGATCGCGAGGGTGGCAGAGGTTGGTTTTAAGGATTATATTAGGAATTTCTTCCTCTCAGTTTATCGTATATATATATATATATATATATATATATATATATATATATATATATATATATATATATATATATATATATATATATATATATATATATATATATATATATATATAGCGGTTAGCTACTAGATTAGGCTTTGGGTTGTTTGCTTGTTAAAGCTCTGTTTTAGAATAATACTGTTCCCCCAGGGAACAGTATTCGTTCTCTTTTCTTTCTTTTTTCTTTTATATATTTTTTTTCTTTCTTTTTTCTTTTATATATATATATATATATATATATATATATATATATATATATATATATATATATATATATATATATATATATATATATATATATATATATATATTTATATATATATATATATTTTAAATATATATATATATATATATAATTTTTTTATATATTATATATTCTTTTTTTTTCTTTTATATTATATTTATATTTATATTTTTTTTATTTATATTTATATATTATATTATATTTATATTTATATTTATATATTTTATATTTATATATATATATATATAATAAAAAATATATATATATATATATATATATATATATATTTCTTTCGAAAGGAAAAGTTTTATTGAAAGGGAAAGGTGGCTCTGACAGAGCATTACAGCAGGTGTGGAGTCAACAAAACACAAACGGGCTCCTAAAAACCAGGTAGAAACATCAGACTAAAATTCGAAATTCGAAACCCGAATTCGAGCCGTTACGCGAAACCCGAGGGGGGGAACGCACTTTGGGAAGGGTGCGGGTCCATTGGCGGACCGGTGGGGAGAGGGCACACGACCCGGAGCTCGGCACACGCTACAAGGCGTATGGGGGGGTCTACCCAACGCTGACGCGCAGACCGAGGGACAGCCCGCACGGCTCGAGGAGCCACGTGTCCCGGCCGGCACGAAGCTCGGAGACGGGGGCTCCAGCGACGGACAGGTCAGGAGGGGCCGGAGGTCAAGGACGGAGGTCCGGCTCTGAGAGCTCAGACGAGGGCGGGAGGTGGACCGTTGCTGGACGCCGGCAGGGGAAACAGGCCCGACGAGGCATGGACGGAGACGGAAGGAAGGGAAGCGTCGCTCAGGGGGCGGGAGGGCGACCGCCGGGAGGAGACCAGGGGCTCGTCCACCTGAGATGGGGCGGTGGTCCGAAGTCGAGAGAAGAACGGGGGAGAGGGGCGGAGCGGACGCCTGGGGGAGAGAGCCTGAGCATAGCGGTGGGCGGAGGCTCCGGCAAGGACCGGCTTGACGGTGGGTGAGGGAGAGAGGACCGCCAGCGAAATGAGAGGAGTAGGGGGGCCGCCTGATGAAGAGGACGCTCGGGCGGCTGACGGCGTAGCCTACCTCCGCCGGCGGGGGGGTTCCTCCAGCAAGAGGCAGAGTGAACGCCTTAGATCACCAGAGCGAGTAGGGATAGGGTTGGACGGGGGCGTCGCCGTCGGCAGGGCCGGCGCCGGGGAGGGTGACAGGACGAAGGCGGGTGGGCCCGTCGCAGGTCGCTGCGCAGCCACCGTGGCCTACGAGGGGGAGGCCACAGACGAAGTGGTGGGGGACGACGACGAGGGAGGAGCGATGACGGCGGGGACCGATCCGGGGCCGCCGGCGCACGACGGCCACTGGAGCGAGAGAAAGTCGGCCGCCACGGAAGGGGACGCCGATGCGGCAGGAAGGGGAGCCGGCCGCGCGATGGGGGCGCCGAGAGGAGGCGGTGCCAGGGTGGGGGAAGGTACCTGGATGGGAGGAGCTCCAGCCGGAGGGGGCCCTGCCGGCGGAGGGGGTGCCGTAGCGGCCACGGGCGAGACGAAGACCGACGGGGAGCCCTTCCTCGACCGGTGGCGCCGGTGCCGACCACGACGACGACGCCGGGGAAGAAGGGGAATTAGGGGGGAGGAAGGGGGACGAGGGAGGGTCCGCCCGGCGGGAAGCCGGCGAGGAGGGGACGAGACTCCACTGAGGGGCGGGGCAGGCGGAGCCGGGCCGGCCTAGGGGAGGGGGACCGCCCAGGGGGCAAAATAGCTGAGGGTAGCCGCCGGACCGGGGAGGCCGATCGGCCATCCCACCCACCAGATCCCGGCGGGGGACGATGGGGTGGCGAGGAGAGGGCCACCCCTCCGCTGCCGCTTCAGCTTCTCAGCCATCGTCATTATATGTATATATATATATATATATATATATATATATATATATATATATATTTTATATATATATATATATATATATATGGTAACCATATATTACACATATATCTCATATATATGTAATACTCCATAAATCCCAAAAATCTTCATATTCTCTTTTGCTAGTGTAAGGTCTATTTATAGACATTTGTACACACACACACACAGAGAAAAATAAGAAAAAATAAGAATATATATATATATATATATATATATATATATATATATATATATATATTCATTTAACAATGATATAATATAAAAAAACAAATTTTGGCTTAATTGCACTTTGATACCCTCAACTATTTCAGTTTTTCAACTTAATACCCTAAACTTTTTTACTCAACAACTCGATACCTTCAACTATTTTATTTTTTCAACTTAATACCTAAAACACAAAAAAAACCCAAAAATGCCCCTGTCTTTCTCTCTCCCATGCAACCCCCCCCTCCCTCCCTCCCATTCCGGTGACCACCTCTCCCCCCCTCCCTCTCCGGCGACCACCTTCCCCCCTCCCTCTCCGGCGACCACCTCCCCCCCTCCCTCTCCGGCGATGGTGGAGTCGGGAAAGGAGAGGAGGGCAGCGAGAGAGAGAGGGGGAGGGGGTGCGGGTTGCCGGAGGGGGTGCGGGTTGCCGGAGGGTGGAGGGGAGCGGGGGGGAGGGGGAGGGTGCAGGCGGGGCGACGGAGGGAGAGGGTGCAGGCGAGGCGGGGCGGGGGGGAGGGGGGGCGGAGGGGAGAGGGGGGGTGGCCTGGAGTAGAGGGGGAGGGGTGAGTGGTAGTTTTAAATTTTGGGTAAGGGCATTATTGTCCAAAAAATTATCTGGGTATCAAGTTGTTACAAAAAAAAGTTTAGGGTATCAACTTGAAAAAGCGTAATAGTTGAAGGTATCAAGTAGCAATTAAGCCTATAAAAAAACAATAATAATTAAATAATTCTATTTAATAACAACAACATTAATAGTAATAATAATTCCAATATCAACTAAAAAGATAAACCAATAGTAGTTTTTGGTGAACATATCATACACACTCTATATTTGGCTCCAGAAACTCATACAAATAATCTAAAACACCATTTAATATTAATACTACCTATATTGTACGTATCTCAAATATTTAGAAAATATTGGTCAATTCTTAAAAATACATACGAATTTGTAGGAGCTCAAAAATAAAGGGGCGCAACTCATCAGAAGGTGCCAGCATCAAGTGGCACTTAGCAACTAGGTGGCACGACACACAGGTTGCACCTATGTTAGGGTAAGTGAGGGCCACGTGGCAAGCTGCCTCGAGAAGTTGTAATGTAAGCCATCATTACTGACAGCTCAAAAGTCAAAGACTATCTCTTCGAATCCCGGGGAGTGCGACGCTCGAGGAGATTATGTCAGTTGCAATTAAAGCTGACTGACAAAGTCACGTCAGTCATCAACTGGTGCGAGAAAATCATTAAGGATTAAACAGATAGATTAATTGAGGGGCGCCAGTAATCAGGTTGCGCCAGGCGCCACCTATCAATCTAGCGCCACTTAGTCAATTTCTATCCAAAAGCAAGATAACACGGCACGCATACCACTAATCTCGAAGAACGTGTTCACTACAGTGACCACGACCACGCGCATCTCATCAACAAGATGCCACGCATCACTAGCAGTTAAAGTAATCGCTCGCGCTACTGGACAAGAGGCACGTAACTCAGAGATATGCGCCACTCAGAATAACTACTTGACAGTTATTTTAGAACTCTATAAATAGAGTTTTAAATCAGTTCTTAGGCATCACTAATGATCATAATCTTCTGCTAAAGTGTTGTTGCATTCTCCAAAGGCTTGTGTCTTCAATATCATATCGTCCAAGGGATAAAGTGATCATCTTCTGATCAGATTCCTATAGTTGTATTTCTCCAAAATCATTGTACTCTTGTACTTTCTTTCTTTCTCAGTTTGTAGAAATCAAACTTCTGTTTTTGCAAGTAAAATAGCGACTCTATTGGGGACGACTTTCTCCTTCGACGAGAAAGTGACAACTCAATGTGATACCGCGTCGATCGGCAAGACGCAGAAGACCTTGGTCGTACAAGTCGACCAAACAGCCTACGAAGCCATGATTAGTGCTGGGGGTGCTAAGCGTGCCATTGTGGCTGCCAACAACAAGGTGCGTGCCATATGGACTCCCAAGTCCTCAACAACACCAATCACTGCTTCTGCGCAACCTGTGCCTGTTGCCTTTCTGGTATAAAATAAAGGGGAATGCCCTTTGGCTACTCCCTCTTCTTCTTTAGTTCTGAACTCGGAGAACAGCCAATTTAGTAAGGCTACTAATCAGAATAAAGGAAAGCGCCCTTTGGCCTTTTTTTCTTCTGCGCAAGCTGTGCCTATTTCTGCCCTGGCGTAAAATAAGGAAAAATGCTTTTTAGCTAATACCTCTTCTTCCCTAAGTCAGAAACTTGTTGGGAATACATCTATTTCTGCCTTGGCACAGAACAAAGGGAAGCGCCCTTTGACCTTTTCTTATTCTTCCCCGGTCCTTGACTCGACGAAAAATACTTCTGGTTGTGCCCTTGCGCCAATCAATACAAAAGTCCTTTTGGGCAAAAGCTCTACTGATCTTGACAGAGATAATCAAATCTCTGGCGAGAAAGTAAATTATGTTCAGAATAAACTTTTTGCTACCCGGTTGTGCCATGCTAAGCGTACAGGAATAGGGTGTACAGTACAAACAGGCATTCCGCCTACTCCCAAGAATTCAAGTCAGGATCTGCCAATCCTGTGCATCTCAAGGTCCAAACAAAGAAAGCTGTTGGTGTCTCAAACAGACACACAAGTGGCGCACCTATCTGACTTGTGCGCCTATCTTAACAGGTGCCAGTTAGGAGCAACTTCAGCAAGTCATAATGCGCGCCAGCCACAGTCTGTGCCAGCAGCCAACTTACGCTAGAGGAAGACTCTTGAAGTCAAGAATCCTCTTACCTATGCTAATCAACTCAGTACCTCCTTGTACACTCAAGGTACAGGACATCTCAAGAACCAGAATCATGTTCCCAATGTCATCAAGGAATACATCCCTCCGACTTCTTCTCGTTCTGTCGTTGTAACCAATCTCCGTGAACTTCCTACACAGAAGTGAAAGATTGTAAGGATGTCTCATCCATTTGTAGCTCCACAACAAGAACAACACTATAATCATCCCTACGAGGTAGTCATCAAATGTTGCTGCCAGTCAGCTAAGCGGTATGTCTTCGACCGTTTGAACTATGCTCACTCCTAAACCAGTAATAGTAGATGAAGATGAATTATTGTACGTTTCTGTCAATATGACATCCCAAAGCACTAGGGGTGGAAAGAGTCCGAGATACAACACATCACGTAACCCTAGTCAATAATACTATGATCGAATCCATGATCCTGGTGAAAGGGTCTACTGACACACCAGATTAAGAAACCGAGATACAATCGGTCAAAGAAATCTTCCCTTTGACCAAGAATCAATCGGTTAAAGGAATCTTCCTGACTCTGACCAGGATTCTTTCAATCAAAGGAACCTTTATATCCCTTGTCCTGGGGGTAGTTCCTTATATGACTTGGATGCCGACAGTGAAAGTTCTGAGTGGACCATCTTTTCTACCAGTTCCTCTTCAGTGGCCAAAGAAGTGACAGCATATGTCACTAATGTGGAACAAGACATATCTAGCTATAACAGTCAAGAGCAGAGAATTGCTGTCTTGGAGGCCGATTTGAAAAGCATGGCTGAAATGATGATAGGCATCTATGCTGTGATCATGGCACAACACATGGATCCACCAGTTGCGAATCTGATTCCAACCCAAGAACCTGTAATGACATTTGCTCCCATCAATATTGGTCTAGTGGTACAGCCTCCTCATACTACTTTAGTACCAATCCAGGCTACTCCATGTCAGTCTGGTGCTGGGGGTGGTGCATATCATGCAGTCCCTTCTCCTAACATACCAAATCAGTCCACTACTCCAAAAATAGTGGAAGATGCTAACGAGGCTGTAAAACTTTTGCGTACTCAATTTAAAGCCTTCAAACAGAAATACGGCCTACAAAAGCTTGGGATTAAACAACCTTATCCCATAGAGTGGAAGGAAGTTCAATTTCCATCCAAATACAAACCTCCTACCATTATGCTGTTTGATGGCAGTATATCCCCAAGCCAGTACCTTAACAACTTTAAGGTAATGAGTGATCAACTTCAGCTAAACGATGCTCTACTCACTAGAGTATTCGTAGGATGCTTGCTGGTGTAGCTTATGACTGGTACCGCAGTTTGCCAGACGGTTGCATAACCTTCTTTTCTGGATTCAAACAAATGTTCATGGAACGATTTTATGAGAGAACAAATAACATGACTATGTCAGCCCTCATCAAAATTAAACAATGACATAATAAAACTACTGAACATTTCATTAAATAATTCCGCTGTGAGGCACTCAAAAGCCTCTAGGAACTCCAGATGCTCTGACTATAGACACATGCAAATCAAACTTATTGCCTATAATCAGCATGTGGACTGGCTCTACATAGTTTTAGGATTGGCCTTCCTTCATAGTAAATGCCAAGGCAGCAAAAGAAAGTGCCGACAAGTTCAAAGAATTAGGCATTCAGATGCATAATCTTGACAGAGATGAACATACTACATCCAACGGCGGTGGCCGTCAGAATAACCGCAAAGGCAAAGAGACTTTGGCTATCAATGTTAAAAGCAAAGAAGCTCTAGCCGTCAACATAGGTCAGTCTCAGTCAACACCTACTCCAATGGCACCACCACAAAGGACACCACGTCCTAAAGAAGAATACTCCTTCGACGAGGATGATGTCATGAGCATCTTTGATTGCTTGATCCAGATAAATAAACTTTAGCTGTCGGACGTGAAGCGGCCAGAGAAAATAGGTAAAACTGATCATCCTAAATATTGTGTGTATCATAGGTTTATTGGACACCCGACTCGAGCATGCTATGTGCTCAAAGGAAAAATCCAAGAGATGATCAAATCCGGTGCAATCACTCTTCAACAAGATGAGAAGACCGTAACTGCTAACGTCATTTCTCTACAGTTTGGCAATTTTTCTGCTCAACTTGTGCAGGATGGAGTCATACCAATCCCGAAAGCTACTCTGGAGATTGTCAATCTTCCACCTGCACGAATTGATGTTCTTGTTATTTTATCAACCGATAAGGGGGAGATTATGTGGATCTATACTGATTTGGTGGCTGATTTTGAAGCACCTTCTTCATCCACAAAGTCTAAGAAAGCAGCCAAATATAAGTCATGTCATATGACGTCATTGGGTGAATACTGTCTTCCAACTTTAACTGCTACCTTTACCTCGACGGCAGATTCCTCTTCTTCTTCTAAGATAATGCTGCCAAAGTTAGAGGCTAATTACCAACCAGCCTTCTATCTATATAGTCAACAATTCTGTGAACTCATGATGAAGATGGAATATGATCTAGAAAAGGCTTCCGGCCTGAATCATCGAAAAGGATCTCTTGTACCTATTTTTCTATGCCTTTCACACAATAAATCTCGTATTGGTTTGGGTTTCTGGACAGACCCTTCATCTTGTCAAAGGAAGTCTTCCAAAAGCAAGATCCAGACAAAGAGTTGCAATATGGTGTCCTTCGAACCTGTATCCGAAGAAGAAGCCTTAACTGGTACCAGGTCTGGGAGACTTTACCTAAGAGACTATTTAGAAGGTCAAGAGAGCCCTGCTCTAGCTCTGGAGGCTCCTCCAGCATCATCTTCTCCTGTTGTTAATATTCTATCGTCTTCCTCACCTCCCGTGGAACCAACTCCTCCCAAACCGACGACGGCCGATAAAGGAAAATAGCATATCCGCTTCGATAAAGTATTAAAGAAGATTCTGTCTCTTGGACTTAAGAAGCCTTATAACTTTGATATATTGGCTCAACTAGCTAATACTCCAGCAAGGTTATCAATCTTTGAACGTGTCACGACCCGCACCCTGATTAGGGGCACGAGCACGTGAGTACGTCCAGCCTACGCCGCAGAGTCGACGGTAGAACGTTGTATAGGTCATCTACAATATACAACATCTAGATACAAACATATAAACATGTCATCTCCGTATGGAGGTATATAAAGTCATAACCCAATCACAAGACATCTAAGGAAGATAGCACGAAATATGATAAGATATGATAGAAGGAAATAAACTAGAAATAGATGCAAGATCACAACACAAGTTCAGAGTTCAAGACATAACACAAATCTCAAATATAAAATATTCTACAAGTCCCAAAGTACTAGCTGAAGCGCAGTCCAGTCAAACCTAACTAGTCTAAGCAGGCAGTGCATCCTCAATGGGCACCGGCTCCACAGGGATGTCAATATCGTACTCATCGTCTATGCCAAACCCATAAAAGGTCGAGCAATCAGCATCTATATCATCTGTAAACATCAACGGGATTATCCTGTCAGGATGTGAGCAAGTACAAACGCTAACAGCAGTTCCATATGAATTGAGAAATTCTATAAGAGACAATGATAATTAAATAGAAGATAAAATATCAAGACTGGAATATAAATAGGATATGTAAAACTGGAGATCATGTCAGGGTATGAAATACTAGAATATAGAATAGTATAAGAATATCTTATATATAATGTAAATATAAACGGTGCCTTGAGATATTAGTACGTTATGTGATGGCTTAGGTCAGGATCAGGTTATTCCATTTGATCGACTATGAACAGGAAATATACGAAAATAGGATCATGCCGACCATAATAGAAAGCTATGAACAAGTAGTATCATGTCAGGCTACACCCTACGTATAGTGAGGGTGGAGCTATGAACAAGTGAACAAGAGAATACATGAGGGTATTGATCACATAACCACTAATAACTCCCTATTCCCAAGTAGTATAATGGATCCGAATATGACACGTCATGATACGGGATTTAAAAGTAGGGGCTAGCCCACTCCCAAATTGGTGTCTATACAAGTACAGGAAACGAGATCGAACAATGCACCCATATACCAGAAAAGTCTAGAAAAAATATCGCATGACAGGATCCAACGTATACTAGTCCGTGTACTATCGTGTCGGGAATCAAGTAAAATACTACAACTGAATCGAATATAGTAGATATCAAGACAATAAAAAATATCAGAGAATGTACGCGACTGCAGTCCTAAGCTGTCAAAGGGAATCGATGCTCAAAATGATGTCACAGGCCTAAAGATGAGATATCATGAGTTAATTAGGGTTTGACAGTGTATAGCATGATATTCTAGTGTATGCAATACATTCTAGGTCAAACTCAGTCAAATTAAGCCAAACTAGGTCATACTAAGTCAAACTATGTCACACAAAGTCAAACTAGATCAAACTAGGTCAAACTAGGTCACACAAAGTCAAACTAGGTCAAACTAGATCAAACTTGGTCACACTAAGTCAAACTAGGTCAAACTAGGTCAAAGGTTGATTTATAGTTGACTTTTGGTCAACTGGTCAACTTTGGTCAACTCCTTGTCCAATCTAGGTCATATGTTAACTTTGAGTCAAAACAGTCAACTATGGTCAAACAAGGTCAACTCTAGTCTAGGTATCCTATTTCTAACCTTTACCTACCAAGATACCATATACATTGGTCATATTGGTATCACAATACCAATACCTTGGTCGAAATCCAATATCTTAACTACCCAAGATACCGATCTTAAATATCTAGCAACTACCCTAAGCTACTAGCTAATCAATACTATAGATATGTACCCTTAGTATCTGTGAGAACCCTAATTTTTGGGAATTATTTTTTTATTTATTTTATAGTATTTCTATTTGTTAGGTTATATTGTATATTTAATTAGGATAATATATGTACTTTTTCGTGTCTTTGATTTTTGGAGCACAAGACATGCCCATCTCTCGAAATGCCCTTTATGATTTTTGTAGTAGACAGGATGACCTTCAATTTGATGTATCATGTCCCATCCAAACTTGTCCCCTAGCATTCTTTTGATTTTACACAACTTTAGATCAATTTAGGCCATTTGATTATTTACCGTAATTCTAGACCTAACTTCTAACTTGAGTTCATGACTCGACATTGATCAAAACCCATGTGCTATTTATTTACAAATGGCACAAGAGGCTCATTCGTTGACTTTTTCGAGTTTGGTTTGACTAGAAGATGTATTTGGATCCTAACCTAACCAACCCCACTTGATAGAGCCATGTTAGGTTGCCATGACTTAGTAGATTTATTTTGAATTTATTTTGGGATGGTATACAGCCAAATAAATTTGAATAAAATTTTGTGTAAATGATTATATTTATAATAGTCTAATAATATATATATATATATATATATATATATATATATATATATATATATATATATGGCCTTAGTTATGGTTAAGTTTTGAGATACATATCGGCATGAAATTTTGGCACGGATAGTGTAGTGGTGTTCTTTGACTAGTGTATTAGCCATGGTAAGGAAGGCTTAGCCACATCGGTATTCTAACTAGGAAAACCAGTCAAAGTTACGACTTAACCCCTATAGAATGATTTAATTATTTATTAATTAGGTTATTGACTTTTTAAGAGACTCGATTGTGCTAAAATAATCGAACTGGACCCGAACCCAATCACGAGTCGTCTAAGCTCAACCCAAGTGAACCTAAAGAATCCTTATAGTTTAAAGCAACATATTTTAATTTAAACAATAGAATAATATCACATAAAATCTGAATATATAATTAGATAGTTCGAAAATGCAATCTTTCCAAATAAGGAAACCATATATGCAATCTTCTTTGTATACTAATTAAATCTTAAAAAAAATTCTAATTTAAATATTTAGATTCAAACCCCGGATGTTGTCTACTTTCCATTAAATCCTAGACACTAAATAAAATTTTACATACGAAATATCAACCAATCAATCAAAAAGATTGAATAATACAATAATTCTTAATTAGGAAACCCTCCATGCAAATCTTCTTTGTATTTTAATTAAATCTAAATATAATATTTAAAAATTATACGTTTCTTATCTAATAGCAGCACATAGATTTTAAATTAAGCCTCCTTCAATAGTGACCATTGATTATAATATTTAAACAAATTATATTCCAAATTTAGCCTTATTGGTAATCCTACTACTATCCAGATTATCTTATTCTAACATGTCCAATCTAATCATACTTAAATTAAATAATACATATCTATCTTAATTATAAATATATAAATATATAAGTATCTCATAATTCTTATATTAAAAATCATGCACACCTTCTCTTTTTTGTCCAAAAAAATTCTCTAAATTTGCTATAAAAGTCAGCCACGTTTTTACCCGACAAAGCAACTTAGAAGGGCCATATCTCCTAGCTCGGGACTCGAAACGCGTCCCAGTTTTTTTTTGTTGGAAGCGTATCGAGGTAAGATTTCCAAAAACATATTTTAATAGAAAAAATTCATTTTTAGATTTCTGTAAAACTTTTTGAGTATTAGATTCCCAAAAAACAAACATGTTTCGATATTTTTGCGATTTCTGGAGATTCTGGGAACGAAAATGCGATCCGTTTAGTTTTTCGGAAAGCTGATACGAAGATCTATACCATATCCTAATTACATAAATTTAATAGGTATAGTATTAATTATAATTAGATAATAGACTATTTTCAGCATTCGGAGACGTTTGTTTGGACCTTAGTTCCTCGGCAGCCGTTATTCCACCTACTTTTCTGTCTGATCTTCATCACCACAGTGCTCACGAACCAGGCAAGTACACCTTGCCAAACTTTACAGTACTTACATGATTTTCTATTTCTATTCTTTCTTGCTTGGTTATATATTCCTCTTCTTTCATGTTATGGTTACTTTCTAGTTTCACGTACACATAGATTTTCACTTTTCTTTCTATACTACTTGTTCTATCTTTCCTATCTTGTTCATGTCTAGTGATAGTATTGATATGCCTGTGCCATGTTTTTTCGTACCTATTTGACCTGTACTTGACATGGACATGACTAGATAGGCTTGACTTCCTAGTACCTTAGGAGAGAATATTTTATTAGTCATGGCTATCCTCTATTATTAGTGCCTCTCCAGGCTACGATAGAGAACCTGTTATAGGACTGTTAGTGCCTCCTCGGGCTACAATTTTAGCCACGACTAATATTATATTCTCATGACATGTCACCATCTGTAGGATTTCCGTACGTGTCATCCTTTTCTCTACTTATTATTCCTATTTTTCTTGCATGTTATTTACTGTATAGTAGGCATGTATATTATGTGTCTTGCTAGTCCTCTGAGGACCTGGTAATATCTCCATGTTATAGCCAAGCTGGTAGAATCGATGGATGGTTATGCTTTGCGTCTGCAGGATTCAGGTATCGTTGGTGCATGATTTCACTTTATTATTCTCTCGTGCTGCATATTCTTATCTTGATATATTCTGCTTATTAGCCTAGTTTAATAGACTCATATTTTTCTTTTGAGTCTATTCAGACATGTATGCTAGTGGGCAGCAGACCACGAACTATATTGTTCATTCTTGATATTTCATTATTTATTGTAGATTGAGATTAGTTTTGACTTGCCATTATTAGACCTAATGCCACAGTCCATACAGCTTATACGTATTCGAGCTGGGCTGCAGTCCTCTCGTTGCGTAGCTGGCATGTATTCGTATCCTAGTCCTATGCGTATTTTGGGACTGGGGCATTACATATTTTTGTGGTGGCCCATGCAGGTCGAGTTAGCCGTTTCGGTTACGTTTCTATACCGAGCAGGCTTGCGAACATGACTAAACTCATAGGAATCTCAATCTACAACTGCCTTGACAATTCTTTTAGAAATTTTCTACCGTCTTGAACTTCACATTTACTCTCGATTACTATTCCCTTGCTTTTTCGTATCATTGATTCTCGTCCCTTCCTATTTCGGAGTGACGAATAATCGTGCTATATAGAATTTATCAGAAATTCTTAAGTTATAGTGTAAGTTAGTCTACTTATTGTATTGTGATTGCTTGATATATAATGGAGATTAGAGATGCCATATGCTATAGGGAATCATGTGTTTGATGAGGTAGTTTAACCAAAGGTGGGTAGATGTCCTCAATATAGAAATAAAAAGATGATCGTACTAGGTTATGCCCTTTATAGTAGTCGCTTGATCAAGAATAGAGTGGTAGTTTTAGTGTAGAGACAGACCCTCTATAAGAAGAATAAAGTAGACATAGTCTAACCTAACCCATTTACTATTATACCTTGTTAGTTTAAAGTGAGAATTAGACGGATTAATAGGTACCACTTAGCTTGGTTAGGTAAAAAGGAGACCCATATAATTGTAGTAATAGTATGGTTAGGAGGGACAAGTCTTCAATGTGATCTTTGCAAGACCGCCAGTACCAAGAAGAGCTACTAGAGATAACTATCTATAGCTTTACGATAAATATGTTACAAAACCAAACTGTTTAGGATCAATTATTACGTGGGGTATTAGGAGACACCATAGTGACCTAGCGTATCCTTTGAACTATTCCTAGTTATGTTAGCACGGTTCTACGTTAGTGAGCCTTATTTTAATTTCGAGGACGAAATTCTTTTGAGGTGGGTAGATTGTGAGGACCCTGATTTTTGGGAATTATTTTTTTATTTTATAGTATTTATATTTATTAGGTTATATTGTATATTTAATTAGGATTATATATGTACTTTTCGTGTCTTTGATTTTTGGAGCACAAGACATGCCCATCTCTCGAAATGCCCTTCATAATTTTTGTAGTAAACAGGATGACCTTCATTTTGATATATCATGTCTCATCCAAACTTGTCCCCTAGCATTCTTTTGACTTCACACAACTTTGGATCAATTTAGGCCATATGATTATTTACCGTAATTCTAGACCTAACTACTAACTTGAGTTCATGACTCTACATCGATAAAAATCATTTGACCTAATATAGGATTTTGATCTATTTTGAGCCTACGACACACATTATAAGGGGGTGCCACTTAATCGAGTCCTCATGTGCTACTTATTTACAAATGGCACAAGAGGCTCATTCGTTGACTTTTTCGAGTTTGGTTTGACTAGAAGATGTGTTTGGATCCTAACCTAACCAACCCTACTTGATAGAGCCATGTTAGGTTGCCATAACTTAGTAGATTTATTTTAAATTTATTTTGGGATGGTATACAGCCAAATAAATTTGAATATAATTTTGTGTAAATGATTATATTTATAATAGTCTAATATTATATTTTATATATATATATATATATATATATATATATATATATATATATATATATATATATATATATATATATATATATATATATGGCCTTAGTTATGGTTAAGTTTTGAGATACATATCGGCTAAAAATTTTGGCACGGATAGTGTAGTGGTGTTCTTTGACTAGTGTATTAGCCATGGTAAGGAAGGCTTAGCCACATCGGTGTTCTAATTAGGAAAACCAGTCAAAGTTACGACTTAACCCCTATAGACGATTTAATTATTTATTAATTAGGTTATTGACTTTTTAAGAGACTCGATTGTGCTAAAATAATCGAACTGGACCCGAACCCAATCACGAGTCGACTAAGCCCAACCCAAGTGAACCTGAAGAATCCCTATAGTTTAAAGCAACTTATTTTAATTTAAACAATAGAATAATATCACATAAAATCTGAATATATAATTAGATAATTCGAAAATGCAATATTTCCAAATAAGGAAACCATATATGCAATCTTCTTCGTATACTAATTAAATCTTAAAAAATTCTAATTTAAATATTTAGATTCAAATCCCAGATGTTGTCTATTTTCCATTAAATCCTAGACACTAAATTAAATTTTACATACGAAATCTCAACCAATCAATCAAAAAGATTGAATAATACAATAATTCTTAATTAGGAAACCCTCCATGCAAATCTTCTTTGTATTTTAATTAAATCTAAATATAATATTTAAAAATTATATGTTTCTTATCTAATAGCAGCACATAGATTTTAAATTAAGGCTCCTTCAATAATGACCATTGATTATAATATTTAAACAAATTATATTCTAAATTTAGCCTTATTGGTAATCCTACTACTATCCAGATTATCTTATTCTAACATGTCCAATCTAATCATACTTAAATTAAATAATACATATCTATCTTAATTATATATATATAAATATATAAGTATCTCATAATTCTTATATTAAAATTCATGCACACCTTCTCTTTTTCGTCCAAAAATATTCTCCAAATTCGCTAGAAAAGTCAGGCACGCTTTTACCCGACAAAGCAACTTAGAAGGGCCATATCTCCTAGCTCGGGACTCGAAACGCGTTATAGTTTTTTTTGTTGGAAGCGTATCGAGGTAAGATTTCCAAAAATATATTTTAATAGACAAAATTCGTTCTGTAGATTTCTGTAAAACTGTTTGAGTATTAGATTCCCGAAAAACAAACATATTTCGATATTTTTGCGATTTCTGGAGATTCCGGGCACGAAAATGCGATCCGTTTAGTTTTTCGAAAAGCTGATACGAAGATCTATACCATATCCTAATTAAATAAATCTAATAGGTACAGTATTAATTATAATTAGATAATAGACTATTTTCAGCATCCGGAGACGTTTGTTTGGACCTTAGTTCCTCGGCAGCCGTTGTTCCACCTACTTTCCTGTCTGATCTTCGTCACCACCGTGCTCATGACCCAGGCAAGTACACTTTGCCAAACTTTATAGTACTTATATGCTTTTCTATTTACATTTCTTCTTGCTTGGTTACATATTCCTCTTGTTTCATGTTATGGTTACTTTCTAGTTTCACGTGCACGTAGATTTTTACTTTTCTTTCTATACTACTTGTTCTATCTTTCCTATCTTGTTCATGTCTAGTGATAGTATTGATATGTATGTGCCATGTTTTCCCTGACTTGTTTGACCTGTACTTGACTTGGACATGACTAGATAGGCTTGACTTTCTAGTACCTTAGGAGAGAATGTTTTATTAGCCATGGCTATCCTCTATCGTTAGTGCCTCCTCGGGCTACGATAGAGAACCTGTTATAGGACTGTTAGTGTCTCCCTAGGCTATGATTTTAGTCACGATTAATATTATATTCTCATGACATGTTACCATCTGTAGGGTTTTCTTACGTGTCATCCTTTCCTCTACTTGTTATTCCTATTTTTCTTGCATGTTATTTACTGTACAGTAGGCATTTATATTATGTGTCTTGCCAGTCCTCTGAGGACCTGGTGATTTCTCCAGGTTATAGCCAAGCTGGTAGAATCGATGGATGGTTAAGCTTTGCGTCTGCAGAATTCAGGTATCGTTGGTGCATGATTTAATTTTATTATTCTCTCGTGCTGCATATTCTTATCTTGATATATTCTGCTTATTATCCTAGTTTAATAGACTCATGTTTTCTTTTGAGTCTATTCGGACATGTATGCTAGTGGGCTGCAGACCACGAACCATATTGTTCATTCTTGATATTTTAATATTTATTGTAGATTGAGATTAGTTTTGTCTTGCTATTATTAGACCTAATGCCACAGTCCATACAGCTTATACATATTCGAGCTGGGCTGGAGTCCTCTCGTTGCGTAGCTGGCATATATTTGTATCCTAGTCCTATGCGTATTTTGGGACTGGAGCGTTACAGTATCCAAGGTATACCCCTTACCTTGAAGGTATCCCAATAACCTACCCTATGCTAAGGTAAACCTCATTTACCTTGCCTTATGACAAGGTAAACTCATTACCTTGGGAAAGGTAATCCATATTTACCTTGGTAGAGGTAAACCAATCCTAAGATACTCTAACATCTAAACTCTAGTATCTAATTTCTAACATATCCGATACCACATTCTAGTCACTAACTTAGACTAACCTCTATTACACTCTAACATATAATCTCTCTAACATATCTACTTATACTAACTAATAACTCAATTCCTAACTAACATATATACTAACATAACTAACAAACTCTAACAAGGGGTAAAGGGTTAAATGGCTAAGTGCTAATGGGTATGCAATGATGGGCTAATAGAATGGGGTTATTGCAAGGCTGCAAGGAGAAATGGGGCTGCCCCAATCTACAGCAAGCCTGCAGTAACTACCATTGCTGCTGTAGCTCATATTGTGGCTACACAGTGCCCAAATGGCTGCCACTTTGTAGCCCACAGATGCTGCTGTTTTGGCCTAAATGGCCTGCTGCCTTGGGCTTCTAATGCCCTGCCCACTGTCCTCTAAAAATCTGTTGTGCACACAAATAATTTACACAGCAGGCCTAACACTGCTGCCTATGCACCTATAGCTGCTGTGCAGGGCTCAAAGGATGGCTACTACTAGATGTCTAGTCCCACCCCCCCTCTAAACACAACATACACACTCACACATCCATATACAAAATCCCTCTTCTCACTATCTCATAGAAACACACACACTAATCCACCCCTCTCTATACTAACACAATATATATATATATATATATATATATATATAATAAATGGACTCGGGAGCGGGAGCGGGCGACCGGGCGAACCTGGAGGGGGCGGCTAAGGTTCCTCTCCCGCGGCCACCAGATCCCCTCGTCGGCGGAGGAAGGAAGACTGGGAAGAAGGGGGACGGGCAGCCCCCCCAGGTTGGCGGCACCCCCAAAGGCGGAGAGGGGGGGCGGGATCGTTGGTGGGGGGTCGGGCGGACACCCCAAATCTCCTGCGGACGGCGGTGGCCCCCCAGGCATAGGAGGACGGAAGAGACAATGGGGGGTCGGGCGGACCCCCTCCGGCGGTAGCTGCGGTGCTTCCCCCAGCCGGGGGGGTTGGGTCGGTTCCGGGGGGGTCGTGTGCACCCCATCAGGCGGTCGCGACGGGATCGTCGACGGTAGGTCCGACAAGGGGATCGGATCCTTCTGGGTGTCTTCAACGCTCCGAATTTTGAATTCAGAGCAGGATCTGGATCTTAGGGAGGCCAGATGGAGGGAGGAGGATGGACGACGGTTACGTGTCATCGCATGGCGAAGACCGAGGGAAAGGTAGGAGGAGGACAGGGCCATGTTAGGGATCGCTACTCTGCTGACAGACGACAAGGCGGGTCAGGGGCGCGGCCATCGACCCGTGGCCCTGTGGCATCTGCTTGGAGATCGGTAGGCTGGCGGCCCAAGGCGACCGCGACGAATAAGGGGAAGAGCAAAGTAGTGGAACTTGGCAGTCAGGGGTCTGGGTCTCCCCTCCGAGGGTTGTCTCCAGGCCATATGAGGCGACTACACGGCCAGCTGGAAGGTCCTGGGCAGATATTTGCAAACCTGTGGGACCAAAAAGTCCCACATCGATGGAGTATGTGCCGTCGATTAAGGCAGGAAGGGATTTTTGGGCCTCGTTCCCTACGGAGAAGATAGAGACGGTGACTGCCTTATGGGAGAATACTCTGGTTCTGTACGTCCTAGGCAACAAGCCTTTCTACAGACAGATCCGGAGTTATACAGCATGAGTCTGGCGGCCTAAGGGCAGTATGGAGTTCTTTGCTCGTGAGAACGACTTCTACTATGTGAAGTTTGGGCTTGCGAAGGATGTCGCAAGAATCCTGCAAAGCGGCCCCTGGACGTTCGAAGGCAGGCTCATCATTCTGAAGGAATGGACTCCAGAACTTAGATGTGAGAGGGAAGCCCTGAATGCCATCCCTATATGAATTCGCTTCCCTGAGTTTCATGTCCGGTTTTGGAGTATCCCATTGTTGATGCGTCTGGCGAGCTTGGTGGGCACCCCGATCAAGACGGATGAAGCTACTGCCTTCCGTTCGAGGTTGATGTATGCCAAGATTTTTGTAGAGATTCGGGCTGGAGGGAGTTACCAAAGGTGGTGGAATATAAAATTCCTTCTAGAGAGGTGCTAACCCAGAAGGTGGAATATGAATGGATACCACCTACTTGTTCACGATGTACTTGTTTTGGATATCTGGCCAGTGCTTATTCGTCAGTAGGCCCCCCGGTGGAGCCTAATATTCCCTTTCGTGAGGTTCCAGATTCTCTCCGTGACATGGATTCTAGAGATGACAGTGGAGAGGAGATCTTGGCGGGGGGGACTACTCCTCCAATGAGTGATGGCGGAATGAGCCTCATTGTTTCTATCCAGCTAGTCCCACGAGTGGGGCTTTGATCTCTGGCCCGGGACAGAGGGGTATGATTACCAGAGGCATGGTGGCGTCGGAGAGAGAGGAACGAGGGGGTGGCAGATCGGCTGAGGGGCATGTTTACTGTAAAAAGTGACGTGTTGTTGGTCCGCTGAGTGACGGTCCCTCCAGGGAGGGGGGCATCCTTCTGCCAGGAAGGAGGCTGTGTGTGTTGACAACCATGCATGGGCGATGGTGCTCTCTCATGTCGTTCCCCAATAGGCCATTCCGACTCGGATGGAGGAGGATCTATTAGCGTCGGATGCGGTACATTTCCCAGGTGCCAATCCGGGTGTTTTCCAGGGGATTTACCCTCTCATTAATTAATGCCTATCATCGCCTGGAATGTGAGGGGGGCATGTTCTCTAGGGAGGTGGAGAGAGATTTATGGGGTTCTTCACATAGAGAAGTACAACATCTCTGTTCTGTTAGAATCGAAGATCAAAAGTGAAAAGACCCTTGCTCGATGGACCCTACCTTATTGGGCCCAACTACACAACCTGGCTTTCTATGACATGGCCAGGATTTGGGTCAGATAGAACTCGAAGAGCTGGAAAGGGGACTTGATCTTGATGACGGAGCAGTTGATCGCCATCTCCTTCTCGAACAAGGGTGGTTTTCGGTTCTTGCTGGGGGAGGTTTACGGCCACAACGACAGGAGGAGATGGGAGACCCTATGGAGCGACATCTCCAGGGTTGTCGTCGATGTTGATTCATCATCGCTTCTGCTTCTGCTGATTGGGGACTTCAATGCCCTTCTGCATCGAGGGGAGAAGGTGGGCGGCCGTCCAGTTCCAGACTCTATTCTATATGATTTCCAGAGATCACTCCTCCAGGCGGGCCTCCAGGGTTTATCGTGCTCAGGCTTCATCTGGACTTGGCATAATAAAGCGATCCGAAATAGGGTTGCATGCCAGCTTGATAGAGCCCAGGGCAATAGGGAATGGTTCCGATATTTTTCTAATTCTTCGGCTGAAGGCCTGGTCGTTGGGACAAGCGATCATTCCCCCCTCAGGGTAGGCTTCACTAATCGGTCTCTTGGGAATTCCTGCCCATTCAGGTACAACAACTGTTGGTATCTCTCGGAGGGCTATCTGAAGGCTGTCTCAGAGGGGATTTCTAGCTGTCAGAAAGGGACGACCCAGTTTTGCTTGGTGCGTCGACTCAAGGCTATGAAGAAGGCTTTACGGAGTTGGGTGAAGGGGTTGCCCAAGTCTACCTTAGAAGACAAGGAGGTGGAGCTGTGGGCTATCCAGCAGGACATGCAATCTGACATGCTTAACGATGACCTGGCGACGAGATAGAAGGAGCTGATCGGAGAAGTCAACATTTTGCGGCTGTACAAGGAGATTAGCACGATTCAGCATGCCAAATATTTCTGGCTCAAGGTCGACGACCGTTGTTCCAAGTTCTTCTGTGATGTTATCCGGACCAGACAGCATAGGAATTACATCTCCCAGCTTCTTGATGTGGATGGAAACCTTATGGGGGAGCCGGCTGCGATCCAGGGCGAGGCTGTCAGGTACTACTCTGAGTTATATTTCCAGACTGACTACATGTCTGTGTTCCCAGAGGTTGTTACGAAGAGATTGGTGACTCCGTATGGAAATAGCATTCTTCTTGCCCCTGTTACTTTGGAGGAGGTGGAATCAATTGTCAAGTTGGCGGATCCCAATAAGGCTCCCGGACTGGATGGTTTTAGCAGTGGATTCTACAAACGCTACTGGGACATTCTGAAGTATCAGGTCTTGGAGGTGGTGCAGGAATTCTTCACCAAAGGAAAGTTACTGAAAGAGTTGAACGATACTTTCCTGACCTTAGTGCCAAAGAAGGAGAAAGCGACAGCATTGTCAGATTTTAGACCTATTGCATGCTGTAATTATCTCTATAAGTTAATTATTCACCTTATGTGTCGGCGGATGGAGGGGATCATGCAGGACTTGGTATCTCCGAATCAGGCTGCGTTCATCAAGGGGAGGTCGATTGCTGAGCACAGCCTCCTAGCTCATGAGATGGTGAGGGGCTTTAGCAAATCCGGAGGGAAGAAAGCATGTGTAAAATTGGATCTGAGAAAGGCGTATGACATGGTCAATAGGGACTTCCTCTATCATCTGATGGCCGCCAAGGATTTTGCGGACCACTGGGTCGCATTGATCCGGGAGTGCATCACGTCCTCCACTTTTTATGTCCTCATCCAGGACATCACTTATGGGTACTTCCAGAGCAACCGTGGGCTTAGGCAAGGTGACCCTCTGTCCACTTACCTGTTTACGCTTGTTATGGAATACTTTCCATGTTTGATGGACCTGGCAGTGCACCGTGGAAGGCTGGTCCCATTGTTCAGGAGGGTGGATCCCCCAGTTACCTACCTTATCTATGCAGATGATCTCTTGGTGTTCATTCAGCCATCAACGGAGGGTATGCAGACGCTTGCGGAGATTATGGGAGAGTTGAATTCCCTCTCGGGCCTTCAGATGAACCGAGAAAAGATTACGGTGTACTTCAGCTCCCTATGTCGCCAGAAGGAAGAACGGGCCGATGTGCTGGAAATTGAGAGGACTGATCTTCTGGTGAGATATTTAGGAGTGCCTCTCACAGTCAACTATGCATGGGATCAGGACTGCCATAGTCTGGTGGAGTACGTCCAGAGGAGAGTGGAAGGTTGGCAAGCCGCTGGATTGTCCTTTGGAGGACACATCAAGCTGGTCAGATCGGTTATTTCGGTTATGGCTCATTTCTGGCTACAATCCATCCTCCGCCATGTTGCCACTGTTAGGAAAGTGGAGCAAATTTGTGCAGACTTCATTTGGAGGGGGTATACATACGATATCTTGGGAGCAGCTCTGTCGATCCAGGAAGGAGGGAGGAGTGGGGCATAGCCATTGCTAGAGATCAGGGAGGCCTCTGCGCTAAAGCTGTCATGGAGATTCATCAACGGGGGGTCCCTCTGGGCTGACTGGATGCACACCAGATATGTGAAGCAGGGCAACTTTTGGACATGTGCTACTGACAACAATCACTCCGTCACCTTTAAAAATATCTTGAGACACAAGAGGGTTCTCAAATCTGTAATCCGGAAGGTCTTGAAGGATGGGTCTGAAACGGACCTCTGGCGGGATCCTTGGATAGATCGGCTTTCGCTATTGGACATCAGGGGTGCCCCGACACATCAAGAGGACAGGCATGGGCTGACGTGCAGTCGTATCATACGCGACGGAGAGTGGAGGCCTGAGTTTTATCGGTTCACTGAGGAGCTGGGCGGGATCATCAGTACTATTATTATTGATCCAGACTTGCATGCTGATTGGTAGATTTGGGAGCCGACAGGAGCAACTCCGGGAACTGGGAAGTTCCAATTCCGGAGCTGCTACAACCTCATCCGGCGCACCTTTCCTCAGAGTTCTGACCACGAGTTCGTATGGTGCAAGGGTATAGCCAGGAAGATGCAGCTTTGTGTCTACAAGCTTCTACTGGGCCGTCTCTTGACTAGGGATCGTTTGAGTTCATTTAGAGTACCGGTCCCAGATCCCAAATGTGTGCTCTGCAGTGTAGAGAATGAATCTATAGGGCATATTTTCTTCGAGTGTGACCTGGCATGGCAGATCTGGTCTGAGCAGAGTAGAACGTTGGGAGGATGTGACTCCGGAAAGGGAATTGGGGACATCATTATTGTGCTCCGGGATAGCAGAGGTCGAGGGCATGACTGGTACCGGATCGCTAGAGTTCGACTGGCGGCTTCAGTTTGACATATATGGCGGGAACGAAACCGTCGGATATTTGAATGGCTGGTCACCCCTCTGGTAGGCATTCTTCATAACATAGAGTTTGATGTTAATGCTATGGGGAACTAAAGAGTGGGATTCCCACTTTGATTGTATGTTATAAGATTACTGCATTGCTTTTAGAATAAAATTTACCATTTTTCCAATATATATATTTATATATATATATATATATATATATATATATATATATATATATATATATATTTGTGATATCAGATTCCTACCAAGATAACTGGAAGTTCCAACCACTAATAATCCTAGTGAACCTAAAAGAAGCATACAGGCCCAGAAAAAATTACTTGTTTTTCGAGATCCTATTATTCGTTCTATCCATATATGTTCTAATCGCCAGTTAATACTATATTAGATCTAGTTGTATTCGATTGGAATTGAGAGAATAACCACAATAAATTTTACTTTTCTTGATGCCGAAATAACTTTCATCAACTAGTACTATTCTGATATGAGACATTAGAAGTAATTCCCCAAAAAGTAGATCCCGCTCTAATAGCTCCGAATAAATTAAATATATGCATTAAGATACGAGGGCTTCTTATTCCACAACAATGAAAGCATTTTTTTATTCTTTCATATACTAGGGGATTTCGCTTGGAAAAGAAGATGTTCCATATGAACGGATTTGGGTCCATAACCATGGGTTCCAATGCACGAGATCTTGTAGCACTTATCAATGAGACCCTATTAATTAGTATTACACAGAAGAAATCAATTATAGAAACTAATACAATTTGATTATATATATATATATATAAAATATATATATATATATATGGAAGCCCGCTAGGGCTGCAATTTTTGTGGAGCGTGCGATTCTGGACGATCTGGTCAGATGGATGATCCGGCGGGGGGATCCGCCTCCCCTGGCCCTGGAGCGCCGGCGGCCTCCTGCTCGTCGGCGGGGGGCCCTAACCCTCCTGGCCGTGGCGCATCGGGCGTTGCTATAGGGAGAGATCCGGCTGCGGGAGGGAGGGGGCTTCGTCCCTGTCTCGAGGGGGCGGCCTCCTGCTCGCGGGGAGGAGGGGTTGCTGGTGGACTCTTCGGCAGCGGTGACTCAGGCGCAAGGGACAGGTGGAAGAACGGATGGCCCGACACGGTCTTTTGCGACGGTGGTGGGCGGACCTGCGTTGGCGCCTTCGGGTGGCTCACCGAGGGTGGCTTTCCGACCAGCCATTGTTTCTGATGGCCGAAAGGTGGTCGTCTTCTCTCCGTCGGATATGAAGCCCTCACGGTGCCTTGTGGTTTGGACCTTATTGGCAATTTGCTCGACGGAGACTCCCGATTGAAGCCATTAGGAAGGATTTTGCTTTGCGAGGTTTCAGGGGGCTGATTGATGTGAAGGCCATTGATGACCGTCACGTTCTCATACGGCCTCATGTCGAGAGCGACTTTCTTCGGCTTCGATCTAAGGACTGTTGGTTCGTTGGTCGGGTTCCCATGGTGTTATTCAGGTCTTCGGTAGATTTTTCACCGATGAGAGAGGACCCTCGTGTTCCTATCTGGGTTGCCTTTCCCGGGCTTCCCTATTGCATGTTTGATACCAATGCGGTTCTCTCCATCGCATCTGGTCTTGGCACTCCGCTTTTTAAGGACCGGGCTACGGCTTCCTTTTCTAGGCCGGGTGTAGCCAGGGTCCTGGTCGAAGTGGACGTTAGCAAACCGCTTCAACACGAGGTTTTCTTCCAACTTTCTGATGGCATTCGTTCACAGCTGGTTGTTTATGAGCGGACTCCTGTCTACTGTGCTTCTTGCGGCCATCATGGCCACATTGAGAGTGCTTGTGCTCGACCCCAGGTAGAAATGTCTTCCGTGGGTGTAGCAGACAGGCCGGCCAACCTCGAAGTTTCTTTTCCTGGTGCAGCGAGAGAGGAGGACTGCCCGGTGGATGGCCGTGGGATTAGCAGGGGTCGTCGGCGGTGACGATCAAGGTGGGAGAAGGGGAAGGAAACACGGCAGGTGTGGAGGCGCATCCAGGGGCGTGATGATAGCAGGGGGACCACGCAGCCTGGATTGCATGGGAGTGAAGGCAATCGCACAAATTTCGTACCGCCATAATGGCACGTGGGGGAGTCTTCTTCGGGCCAGCTGGCTTTATGGTCGGATGACGGACGGCCCATGCAGGGGGGATGTAGCGCTCCGAGCTCTTATTTGGATGGGCAGATAGGACCTGAGTGGGGTGTTGGTCCTATCATTTTACCGGACCTACCTATCATTATTCATAGTCAGCTGGGTCAAGGAGTTATAGCGGCGGGTTCTGACACTGAAGAACGCTGCTTGGTGGTATGGAAGGAGCCCGTTCTCAGATCTATCTTCGACTGGAGTGGTGACCCCTCTCCGGGAGATGATATGGTCTCGTTGCCTGAATATAGTCCTTCTACTTCCTTTTTAGAAGGTCGTGAAGATGGCTGGCAGATGGTACCCTTCAAAAAGGCGGCTGGTAAGCGAAGGAAGTCGATGGCACCTCAGTCGGATCGACTCCTTCGATCACATACTTCCCGGGTTAGGCGGGACCCCCAGAGGGTCCATGGTTAAATTCCTTATTTGGAATATTCGGGGGACGGAGAACAGATCTACTATATGCCGTCTCAGGTCCTTGTGTCGGACCAACTCTATTCAGGTTCTTACTATTATTGAGCCCAAGGTGATATCCTCTAAGCTTCTTTCTTATCAACTGAGGTTGGGTTTTGATGCTAGCTTTTGCAATGATAAGGGCAATATTTGGTTTCTCAGCAAGTCGGGTCTTGGGCTCAACTGTATTGATTCATGTGATTAGGCTATCACTGTACAGCTTTCCCTGAGCTGCTTTTCGGATCCGATGCGATTGTCTGTTGTTCATGGTGCAGGGACATGACAGGGGAGAAGGCGTCTGTGGCGGCACCTTCTGGACGTCCAAGCCAGGGACATTGACTTGCCCTGGGCTGTGGGCGGGGACTTCAATATTATTGCATCCTCGGATGAGAAATTTGGAGGTCGGTCTCCTGACACGCGGGCCATCGCTGACTTCCTCGACTTTCAGCTGGCTGTCGGGCTCTCCGATGTTGGTTTCAGAGGTAGCACATTTACTTAGGTGAATGGTCAGTCTGGGGTAGATCGGCAGGGATCACGTCTTGATCGGATGCTAGCGACGGGTAGCTGGCTGGATGGAGTCCAGGTCTCCTGTGAGCACCTTAATCGGGCGGAATCTGATCATTCTCCTCTGTTGATATCCTGCCAGCCTGCTTCATCCCTTCAGCGTCGAGGCTTCCGCTTTCTTGACTTTTGGACGTCTCATCCTGATTTCCTTACGGTTGTTGCTTGGGCGTGGGAATCATGCTGGCATTATGATGCGCTTGAGCGGTTGGGCATGCGCTTGCGGACGACGGGGCATATCTTGGCCGGCTGGAGTAGATCTACTTTCGGAGACGCCTTTCAGGAGGCCCGTCAGACAGAGGACGTTGCCTTGGCGGCGGAGCAGGATTATGATCTTCATCCTTCGGAGAGAGGAAGGGCTTCCTGGATGGAGGCTGTAGCCAGACTGAAGCAAAAGGTCCAAGTTGAGGAGTCTTTCTGGAAACAAAAAGCCAGATTGAAGTGGGACTTGGAAGGTGATAAGAATACTCGTTTTTTCCATGCATGCACCAGGAGCATGCAAAGAATGGCGTGTATTCAAAAAATTATCCGGACTGATGGTTCAGAAACAGGTTCTCATGCGGAGGTGGCGTCGGAGGCTTCTTTATTCTACTCTAAGCTGTTCAGGGCTGAGCCTATTACAGATGATGACGCCTTCCTTGATGTCATCCCCAGCATCATCTCGATGGAGGATAATTCTGATCTTGTCCGTTGTCCGGATAGAGCAGAGTTGTTGGAGATCGTTCAGGGGATGGACCCGGCTAGTGGCGCCGGGCCGGATGGATTTTCTGGGAGATTCTTTTCATTTGTTGGGATATTATCGCTGCTGACGTAGAGGAAGCCATTGGTTCTTTTTTCTTGGGTGCCCGCCTTCCGGTCTCCATATCTGATACTTTCTTATTTCTTATCCCCAAAGTCGAGCACTCAAGGAATCTTCTAGATTTTCGTCCTATTAGTCTTTGTAATTTCTGTAACAAGATAATTTCCAAGATTATTGCTTGCAGGTTACGAGAATTTTTTCCCAAAATTATTTTTCCGTAGCAAAGTGCTTTTATTAAGGGGAGAGAGATTGTTGACAATATCATCATTGCTCAGGACATGGTGGCATCTATGAGGGAATCCAATCATGGTGGCAACGTTGCAATCAAGCTTGACATGCAGAAGGCTTATGACAGAGTTAATTGGCATTTCCTCCTGCGTGTTCTTCGGAGATTTGGTTTCAATGAGGTTTTCTGTGATATTATTTATCGTCTCCTGGCGGACATCCGGTATGCGGTTCTTCTCAATGGTGCCCCTACTGATTTTTTTCACAGCGTCTAGAGGGATCCGTCAGGGGGACCCTCTTTCTCCAGCTCTCTTCATTATTGCTGCGGAGGTGCTTTCTCGGAATCTCAAGCTTCTTCAAGACACTAATCGAAGATCTTCTTTCCATACTCCGATTGGGGGACCGCGTATCTCGCACCTGGCCTATGTGGATGATGTTCTTATATTTACTTCAGGAGATATTGCTGGTTTGCGTGCTCTACAGCAGGTTTTGCATCGTTATGGGGCTGTATCTGGTCAGAAGATTAATTACTCTAAATCTGCCTTTTATACTGCGTCTCCATTGGATGAGGTTCGTGCTCGTACTATTTCTACTCTTTTTGGATTCTGTACCGGTACTCTGCCACTTTTTTATTTGGGTTGTCCTCTAACGTGCGGGAGACGTAATGCGGGGATGTTTAGTTATTTGATTGATAAAATCCGTTCGAAGCTGACGGGTTAGAAGAATAAGATACTCTCCCCTGGGGGTAAGCTGGTCCTTATTAAGAATGTTCTTTCATCTATCCCTATGTATACATTGGCAGCATGTTGTCCATCCCGGGCCGTTATCAGGACGATTGAGAGGATGTTTGCGGCTTTCTTTTGGGGTAGCAAGGATGGGATTGCCAAGAGGAGTTGGTTGGCGTGGCGTTTTGTTACTCGGACTAAGTCTGAAGGAGGCCTTGGGATCAAATGTCTTAATGATATTATAGATGCATTTTCTATGAAATTATGGTGGAAGTTGCGTCATGGGGAGGGTCTTTGGGTGGAGTTCCTTAAATCGAATCGTAAGCGCCATCCATGTGATGTGTTTATGATGTGAGCACCCTGAATTTCGGGTTGAATTTTTATTTTATTTTATTTTATTTTCTGATTGTTTAGTTTCATCAAATAATTAATTTTGTTATTTTTTCCTTAAGTGTACTTTTCCATGCCTTTGATATTTGGAGTATCAGGGATGTTCAACTCTGGAAATCTTCTTCACGAGTTTTGGAGTGGAGACGAATACCTTCATGACGGTATATAGTGTCCCATCCAAACTTGTTCTCTTGTGCTCTTTCTGCTTCGCTGAACTTCGGGTCGGTTTAGACCATTTGATTGATAATTATTTTCCCACTTTTTTCCTTGATCATTTTCAGCGCGTTACCATGACATTTAAATTGGGAGCGCCAGACCAGTCATTTCCTTGAAACCAACTCCTCATTAATGATCTACTCGAAACGCTCGTCATCCATGACCTTTGTTTCCCACTCATTCATGTCATTTTGGGCTCCATTTGATTCGCACAACTTTCCCGACGCGTGACCCGATTTTATTTCACGCCACGGCGTCACATTCATTTTCCAACTTGATTTGTGGGTCCCCTGTCGACCAAAACCTGTCAGCCCCAACTATGGACATGGCCCACATTGAGCCTACTATCCGTCCGCCACTTGTGTCCCATTTATTGGAATCTCCATGTGCTACTTATTTGCTCATGATCATCAACACCTAATTTTAATTCGATTTTTGCACAATGTCCAGTTTTGACCCAATCCGGCTCCACCGAGTCCAGTCCAGCTCCAGGATTTTCTCCATCATGACACTCTAATATTTTGTTGCCCAAAAATATCAGATATTCATTTACCCATTTTTTCCTATATTTAATAGAATTTTTGTTGAATTAAACTCCCTTTGGAATAACCATTTTTCCCATTAAATTCCTAGCCCTGGATTTTTCCCTTAATTAATCATCACCATCCATTTCCTCCACTCCACACTCTCACAGCACCCCTCCCCTAGCCGGCCCTAAATTCTAGGTGGGATAACTTCTCACTCATTTTTCTCTCCCCATTTAATGCTATCATTCTCTCTCTCTCCTTCCCTTTAATTCCTACACAGCAACAACAACTCCAACAATAACAGCTACTCCCCGAGCCTCATTCCTCCTCCTAACCGACCACCATGAAGCAGCTACTCCCCGACCTCCGGCCTCCCCTGGCCGTGGCTCGCCGTCGGCCACCTGGCCGTCGGTCGACTTTCTCCTCTCCTCCACTTTTCCTCCTCCTTTCCTTCTCTCCAAACCACCATGCAACCAACCATCACCACCTTCAACACCATCAAAACTGACCACCTCCTCCACCACCTTAGCCTTCACGACGGCCACCCCCACCTCGCCGCGCCGTGCGAGCAGCGGCTGCAGCAGCGTCGCACAGCAGTGGCAACAGCCACAAGCGCCTGTGCGCGCGCGAGCGGCGCTGCCGCGCCGCCTCCGGCCACTCACCGGCGTGGCCGACCTTGCCGTGGGTGCCCCCCCCCCGGGCGAGCTCTGGTGGACAGTCCCTGACGGCCACCGTCCTCCGGGATGCGCCGTCGAGGCGATTTCTGCGTTTTGAACGAGATCCCGTCGGCACGCGCGAGTTTGGAACTCAGATTTGGCACTCCGTCGCAGCGACTTCGCGCGCATTTTCTCGGAGATCCGACCATTGGATCGGCGATTTCTTCACTCCGTCGCAATCTCGGTATATCCACCTTCCTCCCTGTCAATTTTCGTCCGTTAATTTTATCGTTTGACACATGAAAATCGGCCACCAAGTTGACCGTTTAAATTGTATTAAATTTGGACAGTTTCGCGGGGCCAACTTCGTCAGCTTGTATCTCCTCCACCGTAGCTCCGTTTGGCGTGCTACTAGTTCCGTTGCGAAGCTGGTATAACCCTCTTGCTACTCCTTCAGTTTTGTTTCATTGTGAGCTTGTTTGATTGGTTGAATTCGACGCCAAAGTTGGTCGTCCGAATTCGTAATTTCCAACTTGTAAAATTCCAATTTTGAACACGGGACTCCAGATTTCATTTCTGATACCACCATTAGACATGTGGCGTCGTTCTGGCATGTTTTCATATAAAATTTGTTAGATTTGGAGAACGTGGGCCCGGGCACGTTTTTCGGTGCAAAGTGGGTCCCACATTCTGGGTCAACGGAACTTTTTGATGCCGGCTCATCGGAATCCAATTCCGGAGATACCGTTGAGTTCGTATCGTCATTCTGGACTCGTTGACATATAATTTGCTAGGTTTTGGTGGACATTGGGTCTGGCACACATTTCGGTGCAAGTCGGATACCAATATCCGGGTCAACGGATCATTTTGAGTTTGGCTCATCGGAATCCAATTTCGGAGATACCGTTGAGTTCGTATCGTCATTCTTGACTCGTTGATATATAATTTGCTAGGTTTTGGTGGACATTGGGTCTGGCACGCATTTCGGTGCAAGTCGGATACCAATATCCGGGTCAACGGGTCATTTTGAGTTCGGCTCATCGGAATCCAATTCCGGAGATACCGTTGAGTTCGTATCATCATTCTGGACTCGTTGACAGGCAGTTTGCTGAGTTTTGAGAACTTTGGCTCCGGCACGCATTTCCGTGCAAATCGGAATTCCAAGTTCTGGTCAACGGGCCAAATTGAGATCGGGTCAACGGAATCCAATTCTGGAGATACCGTTGGGTTCGTATCGTCATTCTGGTTGCGTGGACATATAATTTGCTATATTTTATAGACTTGTTTTCTTGCACGTTTTTCGGTGCAAAACGGCTCCGACACGGACACCGTTTTGACCCAAAATTTTTTTTTTGCCCTTGTGTCCAAATTGGACCGTTGGGTAGGCTATCCTAGCTAATTTGACCATTCTGGACACGTTGGCGATGTTCATTTCATCGTCCGATAATGTTTGTTGATAATTTCTCTAAGTTTAACCTTTTTATAATTAATTAATAATTAATTTATATAATGTTCGTATTTCGGGATTAGTACAACGAAACTGAGATCAGCCAATTCCAGTGATCTCACATCGCTGAAATTGGCATGTTGGACACGTGGATAACTATAATAAGATTATCAACCTTACCGATAATCTTCCTATCTCGATTTGCGTGTCGTAAGTTTCGACGTACAAATAACGAAGTACACTTTATATTAGACTAGAATTGACCCTGTTTGACCAGAGTTGACCAGTTGACCCAAAGTCAACTGTAAGTCAACACTTGACCTAGTTTGACTAGATTATTGACCGAAGTCGACCTAGAGATGTTTTGACTTAGAAGAACCTAGAATAATATAGATGGCTAGTATAGTTTTATTTATTTCAACTTGAACACCTTGTAACCTGTGTTGCTTTAAATAGGACTCTGTGGCTTCAGTGGGACCTCCCCTTTACTTATCAGCTGTTCAGGTTATCGAGGCGAGTACATTCTCTGATCATTTCATATCCTGCTTAGAATTATTTCCTGCAGTAGATTACTTTACTTGTACTATCACGTTGGTCACACGGATTGGTACTATATGGATCTCTACATGCGATGTTATCCCCCTCGGGAGCATCGGGTACATTGTGCTTGTGCGTTTTACTTACATCATGTACTCCTGTGCTTTCATTACATGTGCACTCCTGTGAATCTTGTACTCTCATGTTCACGGAGCCCCATGTATACTATCATGTGCACCCTATATGGGCCCCATGTGATATCCTGTGCAATAACATAACCTGTTTAGATCCTTGTGTATTGATTGGGGATACGGGGGAGTGCTAGTAGTCGTGTGAACAATTCCTTGTAGTGTAGATTCATGTGCACCTCGACATCCTGTGCAAATCTGTCCTGTTCACATGTGCTATCTCGTACTCTGATTTACTAGTCACTGCTAGTTCTCTATGTATAGTAGATATTTACATTACAGTTCTCTTCCTGTTTACATACCGCATTTCTTCAGTACTCGTATCTTACTTTACTGCATGTTATATGTTTTCTAACCTGCTATGATCTGTTGAGATGTACTGTGCTCGCTCCAGTCCTGACTGGACCTGTTGATAAATTTTACAGATAGCCTGGAGGTGCCTGCTAGCCTAGAGGAGACACAGTAGGGTTTGTTTAGGTAGTTATTTCATTTTGTCTGGAGTTGTATTTACTTTGTGGATTAATGTATCTTTATTTGAGTTTTGAGATGTACTTCTGGGTTCATGTATCTTAGACACTTAGACTTCTATCTCCTGTACCTCTTTGGATTTTATGTTTTATCTATTCTTATCATGCTCTACCTTAGATGTGATTGAGTTGTATCTGCTATGTCACCCCCATTCGGGGAGTATAAACTGCTTAGCTTTATATTGTTAGATGTTGCGACCTAGGACAGCATTCTACCGCCGACACTGCGGCGTAGGCTGGACGTCGTTACGTTCTCGTGCCCTAACTCTAGGGTGCGGGTCGTGACACGTTTTTAGTGGTGGCCCATGCAGGTCGAGACTAAAGTGTAGTGGTATTCGAACTAGAGTGCCACTACAGCCTGCAGTAGGATTTGGATATATTTTGAAGGTACTCAATCACAGATAGGAACCCTTGAGAGATTTTTGGGACAACCCTGGAGAATCTTATTTAACTTCGATTTGAAAACTCTATTTTTCCCTTGATTTAATTTATTTTACTTTTGTTGTTAAATTTAATTTTTATGGATTATTGTTGAATTTGAGTTTGTATTTATTTTGATGGAAGATTTTCGAATTTTGAATTTTGACGATAGCTGTTGCATTTGAGTTTGTATTTTGATGGATTTAGTTCATTTTGAATTTTGATGTTCGTTAATAAATTTTGATTTGATTTTTGAGTATTCATTGTTGATTTAATTTGATTTTTGGCAAGATGAAATTATATGGGCTAGGTCATCTATGTTATGGAATCTAGTCTTCTATAGTCACATTAGCCAGCATGGTGAGGACATATAGTCTGACTCTGGATGTATTTCTCGGGTGTGGGAATTTAAGGTTTTCGCAGCCAAGCATGCGGCACCGCGAAAATGTTAAATACCATGATTCTAGAGATATGTGCATAAGTCAAGGGCTCTATGATTATCGTAGCCTTGCTTACTAGTATGACGAGGATTTAGAGTACCATGATTTTGGATAGACGCATATGATTATCGGATTGCACCTTAAAATATTTTGAACATGTTTTCTCTACTTTTTCTCAGTCATTCAAAAAAAAAGGAATTATTGTTTGATGTTTTGCCTAGTTTCTTGTCATTTAACTTAAGAGTATGTTTAGTTGTTTTCATAAACCTTTGTGTAGCTTCTTGCTAGGAGTTTTTCATAATGCCATGAATCGATGATTTTGCTAGATTTTATCTTGGATTTGATAATTTAGATCTGGATTTCAAAACGGTTCCTTCTTTAAACTGATAAGCAGAACAGATTTTCTCGTTATTTCTTTCTTGCTATTATTCTTGTATTAAATAATAATGATAATAAAACTGTCTTGATTTCGTCAATCACCTGCTTGCATTCTTGGTAGGAATCTAAATGTTAGTCTTAACGTAGAATTAAATTTTTATTGGGACATGAGAATATGTATGTGAATATATATACCAGACACTTGCCTAACACGTATGCATGCTACACTTGATTCTCACATATCTAGATACTATTAATATGTTGTTGATGCTAAATTTTTAAAACCATAATATTTATGGTTTCCTGCTTTTCCAGTTAAAGTCGTAATTTAAATATAAATTTCATGTTATTATTTAGGTTTACATCACTGCACATGTATGTTATACATAGAGTTTCAATTCAAAAAAAATTGGTTAAGTTATGTTAAAATTGTAAAATCTGAGACTTCTGTGCATGTTAACCCTTGATGCTGAATTTCCGAATGTTAGTTCAAATTGCTGTTTTATTCCTTAAATGTAATATTGAGCTACCTTGTGGGAAGTAGGATATAAATTTAAGTTCATATTCTTACATGCTAGTTGTGATAAACATTGAGTTGGGTTTTAATGTTCAAGTTCTCCAAAATTCTGAAAACTAGTTACATGTTAACATTTTCACATTTGATTTCCAATGTTTAGTTCAATTTCAGATTTAACATGTAATATTAAACTGTATGCGTAGGTCAATGTGGGGATAGTATGTTAGGGTTCTTCTCTACCATGTTAGGATGTGTTAGGACCAATGAGATTTGTTGTGATATTTCAAACCCTAAAATCTGAGACCGCATTATGTTCATATTTTTCATGGTTTGAATGTTAGCTTACTTTTAGATATTTTTTTATATGTAAACGCTGAACTAAAACTGGAGTTAACCTTTCAATACTAAGCTATAACCCTGTACAAGGACACACACACACACACGCCTACTATCTAACCGTATGAACATGTCCCCATACATATGATGCTAGTTTTTCCTCTCTAACGCTCTCTCTGTATATGTTTTGTGATTGGATTTTAATGCAAGTGACTTTCAATTCTTCAACTTATAATTTTGATTTTCTTGGGATAGTACTTTTTCAGATGATTGGTAGTTACCTTTTTTTTTTTTGGAGTACCAGTTTTCATGTGGGATGGTAGACTGTCTTACAGTTTTGATGATTTGATATTTCTGCATCTTTTCTCGTTTAGCACCCTGGATTTGCTTGTGTGTTTGATACCCTATGACCGTTGGTTAGCATGACTAGTAAACCTAGATGAGACTTCACTGTCACCGTTGCCATGACCCTGTATGCCGTTCTTTTATTTGATGGTATGATTTGTTTAAGTTCTGGAATTTTGATTGTGGGGGTTTGACCTAGAGGGAGTAGGGATATTTTAATTTCGAGGACGAAATTGTTATAAGGTGGGTAGGATGTGAGCACCCTGAATTTCAGGTTGAATTTTTATTTTATTTTATTTTATTTTCTGATTGTTTAGTTTCATCAAATAATTAATTTTGTTATTTTTTCCTTAAGTGTACTTTTCCATGCCTTTGATATTTGGAGTATCAGGGATGTTCAACTCTGGAAATCTTCTTCACGAGTTTTGGAGTGGACACGAATACCTTCATGACGGTATATAGTGTCCCATCCAAACCTGTTCTCTTGTGCTCTTTCTGCTTCGCTGAACTTCAGGTCGGTTTAGACCATTTGATTGATAATTATTTTCCCACTTTTTTCCTTGATCATTTTCAGCGCGTTACCATGACATTTAAATTAGGAGCGCCAGACCAGTCATTTCCTTGAAACCAACTCCTCATTAATGATCTACTCGAGACGCTCGTCACCCATGACCTTCGTTTCCCACTCATTCATGTCATTTTGGGCTCCATTTGATTCGCACAACTTTCCCGACGCGTGACCCGATTTTATTTCACACCACGGCGTCACATTCATTTTCCAACTTGATTTGTGGGTCCCCTGTCGACCAAAACCTGTCAGCCCCAACAATGGACATGGCCCACATTGAGCCTACTATCCGTCTGCCACTTGTGTCCCATTTATTGGAATCTCCATGTGCTACTTATTTGCTCATGATCATCAACACCTAATTTTAATTCGATTTTTGCACAATGTCCAGTTTTGACCCAATCCGGCTCCACCGAGTCCAGTCCAGCTACAGGATTTTCTCCATCATGACACTCTAATATTTTGTTGCCCAAAAATATCAGATATTCATTTACCTATTTTTTCTATATTTAATAGAATTTTTTTTGAATTAAACTCCCTTTGGAATAACCATTTTTTCCATTAAATTCCTAGCCCTGGATTTTTCCCTTAATTAATCATCACCATCCATTTCCTCCACTCCACACTCTCACAGCACCCCTCCCCTAGCCGGCCCTAAATTCTAGGTGGGATAACTTCTCACTCATTTTTCTCTCCCCATTTAATGCTATCATTCTCTCTCTCTCTCCTTCCCTTTAATTCCTACACAGCAACAACAACTCCAACAATAACAGCTACTCCCCGAGCCTCCTTCCTCCTCCTAACCGACCACCATGAAGCAGCTACTCCCCGACCTCCGGCCTCCCCTAGCCGTGGCTCGCCGTCGGCCACCTGGCCGTCGGTCGACTTCCTCCTCTCCTCCACTTTTCCTCCTCCTTTCCTCCTCTCCAAACCACCATGCAACCAACCATCACCACCTTCAACACCATCAAAACCGACCACCTCCTCCACCACCTTAGCCTTCACGACGGCCACCCCCACCTCGCCGCACCGCGCGAGCAGCGGCTGCAGCAGCGTCGCACAGCAGTGGCAACAGCCACAAGCGCCTGTGCGCGCGCGAGCGGCGCTGCCGCGCCGCCTCCGGCCACTCACCTGCGTGGCCGACCTCGCCGTGGGTGCCCCCCCCGGGCGAGCTCTGGTGGACAGTCCCTGACGGCCACCGTCCTCCGGGACGCGCTGTCGAGGCGATTTCTGCGTTTTGAACGAGATCCCGTCGGCGCGCGCGAGTTTGGAACTCAGATTTGGCGCTCCGTCGCAGCGACTTCGCGCGTATTTTCCCGGAGATCCGACCGTTGGATCGGTAATTTCTTCACTTCGTCGCAATCTCGGTATATCCACCTTCATCCCTGTCAATTTTCGTCCGTTAATTTTATCGTTTGACACATGAAAATCGGCCACCAAGTTGACCGTTTAAATTGTATTAAATTTGGACAGTTTCGCGGGGCCAACTTCGTCAGCTTGTATCTCCTCCATCGCAGCTCCGTTTGGCGTGCTACCAGTTCCGTTGCGAAGCTGGTATAACCCTCTTGCTACTCCTTCAGTTTTGTTTCATTGTGATCTTGTTTGATTGGTTAAATTCGACGCCAAAGTTGGTCGTCCGAATTCGTAATTTCCAACTTGTAAAATTCCAGTTTTGAACACGGGACTCCAGATTTCATTTCTGACACCACCATTAGACTTGTGGCGTCGTTCTGGCATGTTTTCATATAAAATTTGTTAGATTTGGAGAACGTAGGCCCGGGCACGTTTTTGGTGCAAAGCGGGTCCCACATTCTGGGTCAACGGGACTTTTTGACGCCGGCTCATCGGAATCCAATTCTGGAGATACCGTTGAGTTCGTATCATCATTCTGGACTCGTTGACATATAATTTGCTAGGTTTTGGTGGACATTGGGTCTGGCACGCATTTCGGTGCAAGTCGGATACCAATATCCGGGTCAACGGGTCATTTTGAGTTCGGCTCATCGGAATCCAATTCCGGAGATACCGTTGAGTTCGTATCGTCATTCTGGACTCGTTGACATATAATTTGCTAGGTTTTGGTGGACATTGGGTCTGGCACGCATTTCGGTGCAAGTCGGATACTAATATCCGGGTCAACGGGTCATTTTGAGTTCGGCTCATTGGAATCTAATTCCGGAGATACCGTTGAGTTCGTATCATCATTCTGGACTCGTTGACAGGCAGTTTGCTGAGTTTTGAGAACTTTGGCTCCGGCACGCATTTCCGTGCAAATCGGAATTCCAAGTTCTGGTCAACGGGCTAAATTGAGATCGGGTCAACGGAATCCAATTCTGGAGATACCGTTGGGTTCGTATCGTCATTCTGGTTGCGTGGACATATAATTTGCTATATTTTATAGACTTATTTTCTTGCACATTTTTCGGTGCAAAACGGCTCCGACACGGACACCGTTTTGACCCGAAATTTTCTTTTTGCCCTTGTGTCCAAATTGGACCGTTGGGTAGGCTATCCTAGCTAATTTGACCATTCTGGACACGTTGGCGATGTTCATTTCATCGTCCGACAATGTTTGTTGATAATTTCTCTAAGTTTAACCTTTTTATAATTAATTAATAATTAATTCATATAATGTTCGTATTTCGGGATTAGTACAACGAAACTGAGATCAGCCAATTCCAGTGATCTCACATCGCTGAAATTGGCATGTTGGACACGTGGATAACTATAATAAGATTATCAACCTTACCGATAATCTTCTTATCTCGATTTGCGTGTCGTAAGTTTCGACGTACAAATAACGAAGTACACTTTATATTAGACTAGAATTGACCCTGTTTGACCAGAGTTGACCAGTTGACCCAAAGTCAACTGTAAGTCAACACTTGACCTAGTTTGACTAGATTATTGACCGGAGTCGACCTAGAGATGTTTTGACTTAGAAGAACCTAGAATAATATAGATGGCTAGTATAGTTTTATTTATTTCAACTTGAACACCTTGTAACCTGTGTTGCTTTAAATAGGACTCTGTGGCTTCAGTGGGACCTCTCCTTTACTTATCAGCTGTTCAGGTTATCGAGGCGAGTACATTCTCTGATCATTTCATATCCTGCTTAGAATTATTTCCTGCAGTAGATTACTTTACTTGTACTATCACGTTGGTCACACGGATTGGTACTATATGGATCTCTACATGCGATGTTATCCCCCTCGGGAGCATCGGGTACATTGTGCTTGTGCGTTTCACTTACATCATGTACTCCTGTGCTTTCATTACATGTGCACTCCTGTGAATCTTGTACTCTCATGTTCACGGAGCCCCATGTATACTATCATGTGCACCCTATATGGGCCCCATGTGATATCCTGTGCAATAACATAACCTGTTTAGATCCTTGTGTATTGATTGGGGATACGGGGGAGTGCTAGTAGTCGTGTGAACAATTCCTTGTAGTGTAGATTCCTGTGCACCTCGACATCCTGTGCAAATCTGTCCTGTTCACATGTGCTATCTCGTACTCTGATTCACTAGTCACTGCTAGTTCTCTATGTATAGTAGATATTTACATTACAGTTCTCTTCCTGTTTACATACCGCATTTCTTCAGTACTCATATCTTACTTTACTGCATGTTATATGTTTTCTAACCTGCTATGATCTGTTGAGATGTACTGTGCTCGCTCCAGTCCTGACTGGACCTGTTGATAAATTTTACAGATAGCCTGGAGGTGCCTGCTAGCCTAGAGGAGACACAATAGGGTTTGTTTAGGTAGTTATTTCATTTTGTCTGGAGTTGTATTTACTTTGTGGATTAATGTATCTTTATTTGAGTTTTGAGATGTACTTCTGGGTTCATGTATCTTAGACACTTAGACTTCTATCTCCTGTACCTCTTTGGATTTCATGTTTTATCTATTCTTATCATGCTCTACCTTAGATGTGATTGAGTTGTATCTGCTATGTCACCCCCATTCGGGGAGTATAAACTGCTTAGCTTTATATTGTTAGATGTTGCGACCTAGGACAGCGTTCTACCGCCGACACTGCGGCGTAGGCTGGACGTCGTTACGTTCTCGTGCCCTAACTCTAGGGTGCGGGTCGTGACATATGACTTCCAAGTGCTCTCCCATTTGGCGACGGATTTTGCGGAAGAGAAAATTGGCGGAACCGCATATTTCCTTCAGACTTGGTTGTGGTGAGGGATCAGCGAGATACGAAGCGTGGATTCTGGGGGGTCTTCGGTTTGGTAGCGTTGCTGTTCCGCCGGCTGTGGGAGTGGATTCTGGGACCAGGCGAGGAACGGGGAGACGGAATAGGGTGCGGGTACGGGCTCAGGCGCTGGTACCTACATCCTATGGCCAGGCAGATCATTCTTCGGCCAGCAGGGGAGACCATGTCGGAGGGGAGAGCGCTGACTCGACGGTTCTTCCGCGGTGCAGGGTGCTTCCCACGGGGGGGTTCCCGCAGGGTGATGGCACCGGGGAGCTTCGGAGGTCGGCCAGATTTGCCGAGAGGATGGTGCTTCACCCTCATCGACCGGTGACTGTGAGGGTATTATCGGATAGGGAAAGGAAGATCCGAGATTCTAGGGCGAGGAACTCTGACAATGGTGGTCCAGTTATTCGTTCGTTTTGGACAGCTGATGGATGGAATTTGCCGATGATCTTGGCGCAGTTTGGGGAAGAGGCAGCGAGGCGTATTAGTGTGGCTAATCTGACTTGCACTTCGGTTCCTGATTCTTTGGTCTGGGGTGAGTGGAAAGGATATTTTTCTCTGGCATCGGCATGGAGGTTGTGTCGGATCTCACATCCAACTTCTTATATATTTTCTAATATATGGGGCAAGTGTATTCCAGCGAAATGGAGCATTCTGATGTGGCGGGTCTGCCACAACCGACTTCCCACTGATGATAACATTCAAAAGAATGGTTTCCATTTGGCGTCTAGGTGTCATTGCTGTTAGGCTGGGCATGGGAAACTCTTCAGCATATTTTCTTCCATGGGGATCGTGCTTTGGCGGTTTGGACTGTCTTCCGGGGTTTCTTCAAGACATGGATGCATAGTAATTTTCTTGCCTTTCTTCAAAGGTGGTGGCGGGGCCCGGGTAGTCACCATCGGAGATCCTTGGCCGGTGCGATCATATGGGTGCTGTGGAAGAATCGGAACAAGCATCGCTACGAGGGGCGTAGTGCTGGTTCTGATTTCTTGGTACGGGAGGTGAAGCGACAGTTTCGGAAGTCGCTTTCGGGTTGTCTTCATCTTCCGTCTATTCCGCAGTGGGCTTTGGAGTAGTGTTTTGCTTGTTTTTCTTGTCTTTATATATATATATATATATATATATATATATATATATATATATATATATATATATATATATATATATATATATAAACAGTCCACTATAACAAAGCATACAAATTTTGTAGGAACGAAATCGTAAAGCACAATACTCTAGAGGGGGGTGAATAGAGTTGGCAGCGGAATAATGCTAATTAAAAAATTATTAGCAGCAAGATCACAGAATAATAATCACAACTAAATAATATAAAGGCAGAGATAAGAAAGCAAACGCAAAGACAGCAATGTATACTGGTTTTCCTCTGTTGAGGACTAGTCCAGTCGATAGAACTCTTGCTACCAGTTGAATCCACTATTGGCAAAACTACAAGTTTTCTTACGAAGTCCTTGCAACTTCTACAACGTGAGCTTTGATACGAAGAACTCGTCCAACTTCAATTGTGAAGAGGTATTCTTCTATCAAGCCTTCTGATTACAATCACTCTGAAACTTCTAGATCGTACCGCACTGGCAAATCGACTAGAGGATTGTAACTGGCTTGGGATCTGAAAATTAAAGCTCTAGAAAAACTCTTTGGAAGACAGTAGGCTTTCAGTAGAGAGAAGATTGAAAGTGAATGAGTGAGTTAAAATGATCGAAATCCTTCTCTATTTATAGGAGTTCCAAAGACAGAATTCTGGCAGAATTCGGGCAGAATTCGGGCAGAAATCGATGAGAAAATCTCGGTCAAATCCGCAACTGCAGGAGGACAAGTTCCAAGGAATTCAAAAACAAAACGGCCACTAACCGAACTCTAGCCGAACTCTGGCCGAGTTCTGTCAGGGTTAGGTTAGGGTTTTTAAAATTAGTTTTTGGGGAATTTTGAAAACCTTTTTGGAGCTTTTGTAAATACGAATGTTTTTCAAAACTAAGGACATTTTAAAAACATTTTGAAATCATTTTGGAATAGCCTATTTGCCAGTACGACTCGGTGTACAAAGTATTTCTAGACTCAAATAAAATGAAAAATATATTGCTCAAAGAAATACAGACTCGAACAGGCAAACAACGCTTCGGCCTTGAACTGTGTAGATAGCCATTCTTGAGTATGTCCAAGAGTCTAAGATATCCTGACTAGTTCCATATATCGAGACAGAGTTTGATCAATTATTAAAATCAGTTTGACCATATGACCAATGGGCCAACAATCTCCTCCATTTTGATAATTGACAAACTATGAATGATATAACATCTTTTGACAAAAAAATGTTCAATATTGTTCAAAATTGTTCAATCCCTGCATTATGCTCAAAACAAAATATTAGATCCTTTTTCTCCCCCGTTGTCACTTAGCAAAATAATTGCAAAAGAGAAAGCTCCCCCGCAATCAATGCATAAGAAACAAACAGTGAAGAAACCAAAATAATAGCAAAATAATGTCTCATGCAATGAATTATTTCACATATACAAGATATAACAGAGAATTATTTCACAGGCAGTTTATAATATAGAAGCAGATAAAGATGCTATAAATAAATAAATAAACTGATGTGAAAGATAAACTACGCATCCCATAAAGATAAAATGATGTTCAAGAGACATCAAGAAATATCCAGTACAAGTCCTCAAAAGAAATGAACATAAAAACTAGAAAGAAAGAAACTTGGAATGTCGGAGCATTTCCAAGTGTACAGTAGACAATAGCTAAGTCTCAAAATCAGCTAATATATCACATCTCCTCCTCCTCATCATCATCATCAGCATGACCGGCATGTCCAGAAGGACCAGCTCCAGAAGTACCAGCGCCAGAAGGGTGAGGAGGGGCGCCAGCGTAAAACTCAACGACAAAGTTTCGAGTAGGAGCACGATCAGAACGATACCAATCATATGCGTTACCGGGCTGAAAGTAGGCATGAACAGCCTCATCCTCACAGCGGTAACCAGAAAAGGTTGGATCTCTAGGAATAGAATCGACAGAATGTCCAGTCTGAGCAAATCGGAGATCAGCTAGAGAATTTGCTATCGTCTAATAATGAGTGACATCGCGGAACTCACGTTTGCGGGCCATATCCGTCATCGAGATGTGCAAATCAGAAAGATGCTGGTGTATGCCTTCAAAGGTCATGGCATACTGCTGAGTAGGTGGAGGAGGTAGAGCAGTAGGAGGAGCAGCAGCAGTCATACTACGACGAGATAGCTTAAGAAACTTGGGCTCAGGGTCTTGAGTACAAGTTGACAGATCAATATCAAAACGCTGGAAGATGCATGGGAAAATCATCGCATAAGAGAGATTTCTATCTCTTGCACGACAACGTCCCATCATCTGGATAATAGTCTTAGGGACAGAAAAAGGAATCCCCTTAAGAATATGATACATAGCAGACACCTCAAGTGAAGTGACATCATCCTTTGAAGTAGACTTCGGAAGGAGAGTGGAGTAGATGATGCGATGCAATTCATAACTAAACAAGTTTAAGTTATTTGCCTTGAACTTTTCAGAGCGAACTCGATCAGGGGCACAGAGTTCAGCTTTGAAACTAGCAAGTATCGTGCCGTCGAGAAAATTAAATTCAGTGATATCATCAAGCGGTGCACCCTCGTTAGGAATACCAAGGATTTCTGCTAAGAGGACATCATTGAACTCGATATCTAGTCCGCCAACACGAGTACTTACGTCAAACGTGTTTAGTACGATATTGCAATAGAAAAGTCTAATGGCATTAGTAGCTACAGGGAAACAAAGTTTAACAACGTGTTGTAACCCTAATGCCTCAAAATAAGGACGGTGTTTTGGAAACACAGTCCATTTGATAGGAACGCATGTGCATATGGATCTCATAGAGAAGTCTCCATACCACAGAAGGGCTTGATCTAGGGTTTGAAAATAAAACCCATCGAACGCGCCATCGTTCGATTGAACTGGTGAAAAGAGGGAATCCGTGGGTGGATTTGAAGATGATTCTTCCTCATTAGGATTGGTCGTCTGCTTCCTCTTGAAGGGGTTGAATCCTTTAGGCGGCATTGTGCAAATAAAGTAAATATGTACGAATTTGAAAGGAGGAGAGATACGGAGTTATACCTCCCAAGATTCAAGTATGCTGTAGAGGACAACGATCTCCGCACGAATCCAAAATTTGGATGGATTTTACCACGTAGATTGGGAGAAACGAAGTGGTGAAGAACTAGGGTTTGGAGAGCTTTCGCGCGACTACTGTTGCTATAAAAGTGGTTTTAGAAGCAATGAAGAAGAAGAGGCTCCCGGGTTCTGGTTATATAACCAGATACCACTAACCGAACTCGGGCCGAATTCGGTCCGAACTCGGGCCGAATTCGGTCCGAACTCTGGCCGAATTCGCCTGGGGGTTCTGTTAGTTGGTTTGGGCCATTTTCTTTTTTATTGACTCATTTCAAAAATTTAATTCAAAGATTAGTAATTTCAACCTTCAATTAATATAATTAATATTATTTTATAGATTAAATATCGTTACACAGTGACTGTCTCAGATTAGCTGTAGGAGTACTGTCCCAGCTGGTGGAGGTTCACCGGGGAACTCTTAAGTACCGCTTCGCTTCAACCGTAGTTGTGGTGACAGACAGACTCTTTATTGGCTTGTCTCTAACACAGTTTTTGTGTATTGAAATATAATCATAAAACAAAATTAATTAACATTATTGACGTCCAAAATTCCTAATTCTCGACGTAAATAATTGAAATGATCTTCTACTAGAGGTTTTGTGAAGATGTCAGCTAATTGATTCTCAGTATCTATGTATACAAGGTCAATATCTCCATTCTGATGATGATCTCTAAGAAAATGATGTCGGATCTCGATATGCTTAGTACAAGAGTGACATACTGGATTCTTAGTCAAATTAATTGTGCTCGTGTTGTCACAAAAAATGGGAATGTGTGTGAAAAATAAATCATAGTCTTCCAAGGTTTGTTTCATCCACAAAATCTGAGCACAACAACGTCCTGCGGCGATATACTCAGCCTCTGTTGTTGATAGGGCTACAGAATTTTACTTTCTACTAAACCATGAGACTAAAGCCTTGCCTAAGAAATGACATGTGCCGCTGGTACTTTTTTATCAACTTTACAACCAGCAAAATCTGTATCCGAGTAACCAATAAGGTCAAAGGACTTTGTTTTGGGATACCATAAGCCAACAGAAGAAGTGCCCTTAAGGTATCGAAAGATACGCTTAACTGTGCACAGATATGATTCCTTTGGATTAGCTTGAAAACGTGCACACAGGTAAACACTAAACATAATATCTGGACGACTAGCAGTTAAATAAAGTAAACTACCGATCATACCTCGATACTTACGTGTGTCGACAGGCTTGCCTTGTTCATCAATATCAAGCTTTATTGAAGTTGCCATTGGAGTGCCAATAGGTTTGACATTGTCCAGATCAAACTTCTTTAGCAAATCTTTTGTGTACTTGGCTTGATTTAATGAATGTCCCATTGTCAGTTTGTTTGATTTGCAGTCCGAGAAAGAATTTCAGCTCTCCCATCATGCTCATCTCAAACTCATTCTGTATACACTTAGAGAATTCTTGACAAAGAGATTCATCAGTAGATCCAAATATAATATCATCAACATAGACTTGTATTAAGAGAAGCTTGCCATTAAAAGACTTAATAAACAAAGTAGTGTCAACCTTGCCCTTTAAAAAACCGTTATCAAGTAGAAAAGAGCTTAGACGATCATACCAAGCACGAGGGGCTTGTTTTAAACCGTACAAAGCTTTCTTCAACTTGAAAACATGATCAGGAAATTTAAAATCTGTGAAACCTGGAGGTTGTGCTACAAAAACTTCTTCTTTTATAAAACCATTTAAAAAATGCACTCTTGACATCCATTTGAAATAATTTAAAATTATGAAAACATGCAAATGCACATAACATGCGAATGGATTCTAATCTCGCAACTGGGGCATAAGTCTCATCGTAGTCGATACCTTCTTCCTGATTGTATCCTTGAGCTACGAGTCGAGCCTTATTACGAGTCACTAAACCATTCTCGTTCAGTTTATTTCGGAAAACCCAACGGGTGCCAATGACCGGATGATCAATAGGCTTGGGAATAAGTTCCCAAACTTGATTCCGTTCAAATTGGTTTAATTCCTCTTGCATAGCATCTATCCAAAAAAATATCACTACATGCTTCATCAATAGTTTTGGGTTCTAGCTGTGAAATGAATGCAACACTAGAAACAATATCTCTACTGGATGTACGAGTACTTACACCTTTGGTAATATCACCAATTACCAAATCCTTTGGTTGATCAGCCGTAAATTTCAATCTTTTCGGCAGACTCTGAAGGTAGCTGGTTCCTGGTTCTTCTCTAGGAGGATCAGCTAGTGCTGAGCTTGGTAGAGAATCAGTTGGTGTTGAGCTTGGTACAGTTAGATCTTCGTCATTGTCATCGATAGTCATTTGATTCAGTTCATCAAAGGTGACGTTGATTGATTCTTCGATGATCATAGTTCGTTTGTTGAAGACTCTGTATCCTTTGCTCTTGGCCGCATAACCTAAAAATATACCTTCATCGGCCTTTTCGTCAAACTTTCCCAAATTATCTTTTGTATTAAGAATAAAGCATTTACAACCAAATATTCTAAAATATAAAACTGATGGAATTCTATCAAACCATAACTCAAATGGAGTCTTCTTCGATTTGGGTCGAATTAGAACTCTATTGAGAACAAAACAAGCTGTATTGACAGCTTCAGCCCAGAAATATTTGGGTAGACTAAACTGGTTTAACATTACTCTGGCCATTTCGGATAGAGTTCTGTTCTTACGTTCCACAACTCTATTTTGTTGTGGAGTCCTAGGGCAGGAGAACTCGTGTACAAAACCGTGTATGTCACAAAATTGCTCAAACTCTGCATTCTCGAATTCGCCTCCATGATTGCTTCTAATACGAGTGATCATGTAACCTTTTTCATTCTGTACTTTCTTGCAAAAGGCGACAAATTCAGATAATGCATCATTCTTGTATGTCAAAAAGTATACCCACGTGTATCTAGAGTAATCATCTACAATTACAAAAGCATATAACTTACCTCCGAGGCTAGCAACTCTGCTAGGACCAAATAAGTCCATATGTAGCAATTGTAGAGGTCTAGTAGTACATACTGCGTTTACTGACTTGAATGTGGATCTGGTAGCTTTGTTCTTTTCACATTGACTGCATACCGAATCCTTCTTGAATGTTATGTCCGGTAAACCGCGTACTAGCTTCTTCGTGGATAATCTTGAGATTGTGTCCATATTTGCGTGACTGAGTCTCATATGCCACAGATGACTCTCATCACTTTTAGCTATTAAGAATCTACCTAAAATGTTAGTTTCTTCCAATAAATAGAAAACATATATGTCGTCTTCCCTGATACCTTCAAAGATAGTACTACCAGTTGAGCTATCAACTATAGTACATTTGTCTTTGCCAAAGTTGATGCCATAACCATGATCAGCTAAATGACTTATGCTGAGTAGATTATGTTTCAACTCGGTAACCTGACAGACATCCTTAATCACAGGATAGGGAGATTTACCAACATCACCGATACCAATGATATACCCTTTTAAGTTGTTACCGAAGGAGACATAACCTTCCTTTTTCTTCTTCGACAGTGTTGCAAATAATGTAGCGTCACCGGTCATATGCTATGAACAACCGCTGTCGAGGATCCATTTGCTTTTAACATGTGAAAGGTGTTCCACCTACAAAACAGTTTGCAGATGAAACTTTTGGTACCCATTTCTTGTAGGGTCCTGAAATATTAGCTTTTGGTATCTATGCATAAATATTTAAATCAACAAGCTTTCTGATCCTACATGCAGGAGAAATATGACCAGTGTGGCCACAATAATGACATTATGCATGTTTAGTGTTGAAAGCTGAGTGGTGTGCATGGTTGGTAGGTTTAGGTTTTCTAGTATAGAAGAAAGCATACCTATAATCCTGTTTGGGCTTAACCTTTTGGGGTAAAGGTTTGATATGGTTAGGTCTGACAGTGTTTGGTTTGGAAATGTTCCGATTATTCGGTAAGTGACACGTATTAGGGTAGGAAGCAGAAGTCTCGGGCTGTTTTCCTAACCTAATTTCCAATCTTTTGGAAGTGTCATACAACTTAGTATAGTCAGAAGTGAGTGTTTCTATTCTGACTTGTGCACTTTGAAGACTTTTCTTCTCTTTAGAAAGTTCTTCTTTCAGTTGGTCAATAATCTTGTCGTTTTCTTCGGATGACTTGGTAGTCTCGTGTAATAAGAGCTTAATAGAAGAAAGCTCACCAGACTCACTAACATTATCTCTAACCTCAGCTAGTAGGTCGGTAAGTCTTCCTATTTCACCTTTGTACTCTTTGAGTACCTTCTTAGAGGTCTGATATTTGCTATGCAGTTTCCTGTAATCACTTATCAGTTCACTGAAGGCATCTCCTAATTGCTCAAAGGTGAAGTCATCATATGTATCACTACAGGTTCAGAGAGTACCTGATCGGATGCCATAAAGCATACATTTGTAGCGTCTTCTGATAGTTCATCTTCTGAGTCGCTGGCTTCACTTTCATGCCATATGCTGGTGTTGGCATATTTCCGAGATGTTGATCTCTTCAGTTTCCCTTTCTCATACATGTTGCTCTTCTTGCTTGATGATGAGTTTGTAGGACAATCCTTCTTCATGTGTCCCTTCTTCTTGCAGCCATAGCAGACAGCATCATCTTGATACCAGTTGTTTCTACTATTGTTTTCTTTGGCTTTCTTCTCATATCTCATGAATCTTTTGAATTTCCTTGCTAGGAGTGCTTGATCTTCAGCATCAGATTCACTGCGCAGGCAATGGATGGCGCAGGATGCAGACTGCGCAGGCTTAGACTATGCAGGCAATGGATGGCGCAGGATACAGACTGCGCAGGCTTAGACTGCGCAGGCTTAGACTGCGCAGGCAATGGATGGCGTAGGATGAAGACTGCGCAGGCTTAGACTTGCGCAGGCAATGGATGGCGCAGGATACAGACTGCGCAGGCTTAGACTGCGCAGACAATGGATGGCGTAGGATGAAGACTGCGCAGGCTTAGACTGCGCAGGCAATGGATGGCGCAGGATGCAGACTGCACAGGGGTCAAGCGCGCAGGAGCCGATGGCGCAGGGTTGGTTGCGCAATCGAGCAGCGGCCAGGCTGCACAGTCAGCGACCAACGCTAAAGAGCGCGACACGGGGAGGCTGCGCGGTTCAGTGCTGCGCTAAAGAGCGCAGACTGTAGATCTTCTTCTCCAGGCCGAGAAGAACATCAAGAACATCCAAAAATTCAATCTTTCATATCTTAGTCAAGTCAAAGCCAAATCTAGATTTTCAAAGGTCTAACTTGAGTAAAATTGAATTCTCTTCCACATGGAAGCATCAAAACCCACAAAAATCCAACCAAAATAGATCAAAACCATGTAAATCCAAAAATAAAGAAACTTAGATCTAGAACAATGGAGACTCCAAATCACAAAATGTCAAGTTCTAATGTTGATAACCATGGCCTAATCTAGCTAATAAATAAATAAAATGTGGTTCTCATGCGGTGGCAAGGTGCACTTGCCTATGGGTATTGGTGTTGTGTAGAGGAAGGAAGAAGAAGAAGATGGAGAAATAAATGAAAGAATTATGGAGGAGAGAGAAAAGTAGGTAGAGTTTTAATGAGGGTGAGTTGTGTTGTGTTGAGGGTTAAACATAGGCTAAGGTGTTCCAATGCATGTTAAACCAAACCAAACCAAATCAAACCAATTCTCCTCCACAAAATAAACCAAGCCAGGTAAAACCCAATTACGAGAACCAAAATCTGCAAGTCAAGCCAATTACAAGTACATGCCAAAATTCGAGAAAATAAATACAGGTCTGAAATACATGCAAGCTTGACAAAATACGTATTCAGAATATGGGTGTTACAACTCTACCCACCTTAAAAGAATTCCGTCCTCGGAATTTAATTAAGAGGCTAGAGAGACAAGGACAAGCTATATTAATCACAGGCAAGCTATAACCAGGCAAGCAATCAGACAATCATACATGCAAGCAAGGGATGGAAAATATAAGGCATAAGGAAGACATTATACCTTACGAGTCAAACAGGTAGGGATATCGCGATCGGATGTCATCCTCACGCTCCCACGTTGACTCACCTAGAGAGTGATGACCCCAAGCAACACGGACTAAGTTAATAGTCTTGTTCTTGAGTATCTTCTTTCTCCGGTCCAATATAGACACGGGCCTCTCCTCATACGAAAGGTTGGTACCAACAACCAATTCCAAATGGTCTAGGATGTGGCTCGGGTCCGGGATATACCGTCGTAATTGGGACACATGGAATACATCATGCACCTCACTTAGCGACAGCGGAAGAGCAAGACGATAGGATACATCTCCTACTCGCTCCAGGATATCGAACGGCCCTATATACCTAGGACTAAGCTTTCCTCGTACGCTAAAGCGAATGACGCCGCGGTTAGGCAAGATCCTAAGGAATACATGGTCGCCGATAGCAAACTCCAAGGGACGTCGATGAGCATCGGCCCAATGCCGCTGGCGATCTTGGGCAAGTCGAAGACGATCTCTGATCCTTCTGACCACTTCAACTGTCTGGGCAATCATCTCTGGACCAAGCATCTGCCTCTCTCCGACATCACCCCATGCTAGCGGGAATCTGCACTTCCTACCATACAGAGCCTCGAACGGAGCCATCTGGATACTGGCCTGGAAGCTATTGTTGTAAGCCCTCTGAATTTTTAGGGTTATTTTAAATTTTTAAATAATTTATTTTTGATAAATATTTTTATTATATTTAGTTTTGATAATTAAATTATATTATTCGTGACTTTAATTTTTGGAGCGCTAGAGATGTCATCCCCTCGAAACGCTCTTTATGATTTTTGTTCTAGACAAATTTATCTTCCTGTTGATATATCATGTCCCACCCAAACTTGTTCTCTTGTGCTCTATTTGTATCGCAGAACTTTCGGGTCAAATTAGACCATTTGAATTATTATTAAATTCCCACTTTTATATTTGATCCTCATGTGTACGTTACCGTGACTTTTAAATTAAGAGCACAAGACTAGTTATTTTCTCCAGACCAATTTGTCATGCATGATCTACTCGAGACACTCTCCGCCCATGACCTTCGTGTCCCACTCAGACACACTCTCTTGTACTTCATTTTTATCGCACAATTTTCCGGACAATTGATCCAATCTCGAATTACCCCACCGAGTCACATTAAATTCTAACTTGTATTGGAGACACCATTTTGACCCAAACTGGTCGACCCAAGATATGGACACGGACCATTCTGAGTCTACTACACATGTGCCACTTGTGTCCCATCCAATTTAGTCCCCGTGTACTATTTATTTATCAATAATTATCATCGACTAATTTAAGTCATTTAATTTCCGGGACCCAATTAGATCCAATTGCGACCCGACCCGACTCAATTAGACCCAACCCAACCACCCTAACAACCGTTCCATCCTAATTTCAAATGACAACTCCTAATACTAATTTAGAGGGAGACCCTTTTATTTAAACCTATTTAATCCCCTCCATACAAGGATTAACTTTGACCATACCCATGTGTTTGGGAGAAGTCAATACACCATACCACATGTCAACATCACCCCACTCTCTTTCCTCTCTCCTCCCCACATGACCGGCTACCCATTTCCTCTCTCCCTCTTTTTCAAATCACCCCCTATATTAAAACACACACATCCCCATCACCATACTCACTCTCTCACCTCACCCACACTCTCTCCCTCACTCTAGCCAACCTAGGAGAACCCCCATCCCCCTACACCCGAGCCCCCCTCTATTTCAGCCACTCTCTCTCTTCTCTCATCTCTCTAAAATACACTCTCCCTCTCCCCTCCAAACCGACAGCCCCCCCTCCCATTTCCTTTCTCCATCTTCATCTTCATCTTCACCATCATCAACTCCACTCCCCCCCTCTCTCTCAAACTCTTCATCATCTTCCTCACCAAACCCACCATCACAGCCTTCATCCTCCTCCTCCACATTACAGCCGACACCACCACCACCTTCATCTTTATCATCTTCTTCTCTTCCTCTAACCCGACCTCCTCCTCCCTAGCAGCTGTTGTCGCCGCTGCTGCGACTTGAGTTGCTGCCGCTGCTGCTGCGAACAGCGCTGCCACCGCGCACCACCACGGCCGGCCGCCGCCTCGCCTAGCTCCGGCGACAGGAGCCCCCCTTCGACCAGGCTGCAGCAGCAGCCTCTCACTGCTGCTGCTGTGCGCCGCTGCATTGCAGCGCTGCCGCGCGCTTCCCGCGCCGCCGCGCGCGCGAGGCCGGCCACCGTTGGCCGCCCCTAGGCCGGCGACTCTCGAGGAGGGAGGCGCCGCCTCCAGAGCTCTCCCCCGAGCCATTCATCACTGTCGAGCAGCGGCTATTCTCGCCGTTTCTATCTTCTTCTTCTCGGCGGCTTCGCGTCGACGTGACGCCGTTCCCGCGGCATTTGCTGTTGTTGTTGGTGGGTTCGACCACCTTGCACAAGCCCGTACGCCGCTCTCGCTGTCGTGGCACGCCTACGACAGAGGTAAACCTCTTCCCCTCCTCTTCCATGCACGTTTCATTTGTTGTGTATATATATATCTAATTGTATATATATGGATGTGTACCCAATGCGTATATACTCGTATACATATGTATATTCCTATTTACTTTTATATATATATTCTTGTATATATATAATACATGTATGTATATATATGTTTTCATATATATATATATATATAACTCGTATTTATATTTTCCTTTATACGTGTATACAACTTATATACGTATATTTTTGTATATATGTTTCCGTATAAAGATTACGATATCTATATATACGTATGTTGTGTATATATATAACATGAGACTCCTATAAATATATATAATTTTATATATACGTTTGTATATAATATTTGTATATATATATTTTCCTATATATATATATATATATATATATATATTCATATATACATTTTTGTGTATAAAACTTGTATATATTTCTTAAATATATATTTTTCCTATATACGTATTCGTATATATACTCTTATATCTATTTTCCCGTAAATACGTATATATTTCCGTATATACGTATATATTTTCGTATATAACTCTTATATATTTCCTATATACATTTTCGTAGATATAACTCATATATATATTCTCGTATATATGTTTCCTATACATATATATATAATTTCCTTTATATACGTTCCGTATATATATACTTTTATATATCCTTATATGCAAATTCGTATGTATATTTTTATACATAACGTTTTCGTATATATACTTTATATATATACATTTTCATGTATGTGTATATGCGTGAATACGTGTATACGTATGTGCAACATTGTGTATGATTAGAAATGTAAAATCATGAATGTTTGTTTAACTTATTGTAAATCGTGGTTGTTGTATTTGTAGGTACACCAGACGACACGATCTTGATTGAGGAGCCCGGATCTTCACTTGCGCCTCCCGGAGTTTCAGGCAAGTATACCTTGCCTTGTATTACTGATTTTACTCATTCATATTCGTATTGTACACTTGGTAGAGTGGACGTAGTTGTGTGTCCGAGAGATGTCTCGGGTACAGTCGATGACGGCATTGTCATCGAGTTTCATGCATTTGACTTAGTCCTAGGTGACATCCCTAAGTTGGGGAATCATAGTCATGATTCCCATGACCTTGACACGTGTTACGACACGGCACTGAGTGAGTTCGTACCACGGCACGGACTTGCGCATCTGGCTAGCTACCAGTGCAAGGGCCCATGCTCTGGTACATAGAATGGTTAGGTATGTCTAGTAATTGTGACCTTGCGTTGAGAGTCGGAATGATCAAGTGGTGGATACGACTTGTGCATTTCGAGGGATAGGGGAAGACAATTAATAGACGTATGGGACAGCCAAAATATCTGAGAAAGGGCCAAGTCGCTCAGTGTTGCCCGGATGAGTGGGACCTCGGCTCGTGATCCGACGTCGGCCCGTGCTTCGATGCCAAAGCCTTATTACCTACCCATACGTACTAGGGTTGTCTTCAAAGTGCATCCACTTAGCTGGTTAGTTCACCCTTTGCAGTTATTCAGTATTTACTTTATGGCATGTTTCCTCTGTATCTTGCTATGTCCCCTGAGGACCTGGTTGCTTTCCAGATTTAGACGAGCACTTGCAGTTGACTGGGTGCGAACCGGGACTTGAGACAGGACTTGCTGCAGTAGACGACGAGGTGTTTCCTGAGGAGTTTCCTTGACTCAGGGTATGTTGTTGATTAGGTTATGAGCATCATTATCTAGTTAGTTGATGCTCATGACTAGTTATCTTTCTGCTTTCAGTATTTTTCATTCAGTGTTGTACTCCGTGGGCTTGTACCCACCAGACTATTCAGTTGTATTTATTTCAGACTCCATGTTATTTTCAGTTTTATATTTCAGCATTACTTTCCTTGTTCCTGTGGATGAGATCTAGATGTTACCACTTGCCTGTGTAGTATAGTTATTTTTACAGCGTAGTACGCCTAAGTGAGTCCATTAAATTGGGCAGCTCACTCTAGGTCGTATCAGCTGGCCAGGTTATGTCCTGATCCCATATGTTTTGGGAGCGGGGCGTGACATGGTTTTTAGTGGTGGCCCATGCAGGTCTCGTTTATCGTTTCGGTTACGTTACTGTGCCGACTCGAGCTTGCGATTAGGATTAGCAGTGTTAGGATCTCATCCACTTGTGATTATCGCCTTTGAACCTCAACTCGTATTCAATTGCTGATTTCCTTGTATCTTGCTTCCTTCTATCCCTTTTGTAATAGAATTCTATCTATTTTAGAGAGATGAATTTGCGTAGTGGACGCGCGACTCATGGCGTTACCCCAGCATCCGACACCGAGCCCAGTGACGACAGGACTCCAGCTCCATCAGCAGACCAGATTCCGGGACATGTTACAACCTTCCTGACGACTCCACCGATTCACGTGGAACCTGTACCGCAGACTGCACCAACTCACCAGGAGGGTCAGACTTCACCGGCACCGATCCAGCAAGATATTCCCTTGCCTCCTCCGCCTTCTCTTCTACCTCAGATGCCGTGCGTGCCACTTGCACCCCAGATGGCTCAGCGGGAGATGTTCCAGTTCTTTCAGACGATGATGCAAGCACAGTGGCAACAGACTGAAGCTTTGATGCAGAGTATGACGACGATCCTAGAGAGGATACCTGCACCGCAGCCTGCACCAACTCACCAAAGGAACGTGACTGTAGACGAGCATGATGCGGAGTTCAGACGCACTCAGGCGAGGAACTCGTATGCAGAGACGTCAGAAGAAGATAGAGTCCATGAGGCCATCAACCAGGATCCATTGATTCAGAGGTACCCTGCTACCACCGACACACTAGCTGGAGGACAAAATGCAGGACCGATCAGGCATTCAAGAGAGCACATTCAGCAGAGAGCCGTTCCGTGCCAGGCAAAGGAGTTCAAGACTTGTTACTTTTGCGGCAAGAAGGGGCACATTCGGAAGGAGTGCAGAAAGAGGTTACAGTTGTGCTTGAAGTGTGGATCGAAGCAACATCATGTTAGGAGATGTCCATGGCGTCGGGACATGAATGAGCAGTTAGTCTCGACACCAGTTCTGCCGGAAAGGGGTATGTTTTACACTGAATATTTCATTATTATATTCTTGTGCTGTTATATATGATGTGTCTAATTTCGAGGACGAAATTCTGTAAGGTGGATAGATTGTAAGCCCTCTGAATTTATAGGGTTATTTTAAATTTTTAAATAATTTATTTTTGATAAATATTTTTATTATATTTAGTTTTGATAATTAAATTATATTATTCGTGACTTTAATTTTTGGAGCGCTAGAGATGTCATCCCCTCGAAACGCTCTTTATGATTTTTGTTCTAGACAAATTTATCTTCCTGTTGATATATCATGTCCCACCCAAACTTGTTCTCTTGTGCTCTATTTGTATCGCAGAACTTTCGGGTCAAATTAGACCATTTGAATTATTATTAAATTCCCACTTTTATATTTGATCCTCATGTGTACGTTACCGTGACTTTTAAATTAAGAGCACAAGACTAGTTATTTTCTCCAGACCAATTTGTCATGCATGATCTACTCGAGACACTCTCCGCCCATGACCTTCGTGTCCCACTCAGACACACTCTCTTGTACTTCATTTTTATCGCACAATTTTTCGGACAATTGATCCAATCTCGAATTACCCCACCGAGTCACATTAAATTCTAACTTGTATTGGAGACACCATTTTGACCCAAACTGGTCGACCCAAGATATGGACACGGACCATTCTGAGTCTACTACACACGTGCCACTTGTGTCCCATCCAATTTAGTCCCCGTGTACTATTTATTTATCAATAATTATCATCGACTAATTTAAGTCATTTAATTTTCGGGACCCAATTAGATCCAATTGCGACCCGACCCGACTCAATTAGACCCAACCCAACCACCCTAACAACCGTTCCATCCTAATTTCAAATGACAACTCCTAATACTAATTTAGAGGGAGACCCTTTTATTTAAACCTATTTAATCCCCTCCATACAAGGATTAACTTTGACCATACCCATGTGTTTGGGAGAAGTCAATACACCATACCACATGTCAACATCACCCCACTCTCTTTCCTCTCTCCTCCCCACATGACCGGCTACCCATTTCCTCTCTCCCTCTTTTTCAAATCACCCCCTATATTAAAACACACACATCCCCATCACCATACTCACTCTCTCACCTCACCCACACTCTCTCCCTCACTCTAGCCAACCTAGGAGAACCCCCATCCCCCTACACCCGAGCCCCCCTCTATTTCAGCCACTCTCTCTCTTCTCTCATCTCTCTAAAATACACTCTCCCTCTCCCCTCCAAACCGACAGCCCCCCCTCCCATTTCCTTTCTCCATCTTCATCTTCATCTTCACCATCATCAACTCCACTCCCCCCCTCTCTCTCAAACTCTTCATCATCTTCCTCACCAAACCCACCATCACAGCCTTCATCCTCCTCCTCCACATTACAGCCGACACCACCACCACCTTCATCTTTATCATCTTCTTCTCTTCCTCTAACCCGACCTCCTCCTCCCTAGCAGCTGTTGTCGCCGCTGCTGCGACTTGAGTTGCTGCCGCTGCTGCTGCGAACAGCGCTGCCGCCGCGCACCACCACGGCCGGCCGCCGCCTCGCCTAGCTCCGGCGACAGGAGCCCCCCTTCGACCAGGCTGCAGCAGCAGCCTCTCACTGCTGCTGCTGTGCGCCGCTGCATTGCAGCGCTGCCGCGCGCTTCCCGCGCCGCCGCGCGCGCGAGGCCGGCCACCGTTGGCCGCCCCTAGGCCGGCGACTCTCGAGGAGGGAGGCGCCGCCTCCAGAGCTCTCCCCCGAGCCATTCATCACTGTCGAGCAGCGGCTATTCTCGCCGTTGCTATCTTCTTCTTCTCGGCGGCTTCGCGTCGACGTGACGCCGTTCCCGCGGCATTTGCTGTTGTTGTTGGTGGGTTCGACCACCTTGCACAAGCCCGTACGCCGCTCTCGCTGTCGTGGCACGCCTACGACAGAGGTAAACCTCTTCCCCTCCTCTTCCATGCACGTTTCATTTGTTGTGTATATATATATCTAATTGTATATATATGGATGTGTACCCAATGCGTATATACTCGTATACATATGTATATTCCTATTTACTTTTATATATATATTCTTGTATATATATAATACATGTATGTATATATATGTTTTCATATATATATATATATAACTCGTATTTATATTTTCCTTTATACGTGTATACAACTTATATACGTATATTTTTGTATATATGTTTCCGTATAAAGATTACGATATCTATATATACGTATGTTGTGTATATATATAACATGAGACTCCTATAAATATATATAATTTTATATATACGTTTGTATATAATATTTGTATATATATATTTTCCTATATATATATATATATATATATATATTCATATATACATTTTTGTGTATAAAACTTGTATATATTTCTTAAATATATATTTTTCCTATATACGTATTCGTATATATACTCTTATATCTATTTTCCCGTAAATACGTATATATTTCCGTATATACGTATATATTTCCGTATATAACTCTTATATATTTCCTATATACATTTTCGTAGATATAACTCATATATATATTCTCGTATATATGTTTCCTATACATATATATATAATTTCCTTTATATACGTTCCGTATATATATACTTTTATATATCCTTATATGCAAATTCGTATGTATATTTTTATACATAACGTTTTCGTATATATACTTTATATATATACATTTTCATGTATGTGTATATGCGTGAATACGTGTATACGTATGTGCAACATTGTGTATGATTAGAAATGTAAAATCATGAATGTTTGTTTAACTTATTGTAAATCGTGGTTGTTGTATTTGTAGGTACACCAGACGACACGATCTTGATTGAGGAGCCCGGATCTTCACTTGCGCCTCCCGGAGTTTCAGGCAAGTATACCTTGCCTTGTATTACTGATTTTACTCATTCATATTCGTATTGTACACTTGGTAGAGTGGACGTAGTTGTGTGTCCGAGAGATGTCTCGGGTACAGTCGATGACGGCATTGTCATCGAGTTTCATGCATTTGACTTAGTCCTAGGTGACATCCCTAAGTTGGGGAATCATAGTCATGATTCCCATGACCTTGACACGTGTTACGACACGGCACTGAGTGAGTTCGTACCACGGCACGGACTTGCGCATCTGGCTAGCTACCAGTGCAAGGGCCCATGCTCTGGTACATAGAATGGTTAGGTATGTCTAGTAATTGTGACCTTGCGTTGAGAGTCGGAATGATCAAGTGGTGGATACGACTTGTGCATTTCGAGGGATAGGGGAAGACAATTAATAGACGTATGGGACAGCCAAAATATCTGAGAAAGGGCCAAGTCGCTCAGTGTTGCCCGGATGAGTGGGACCTCGGCTCGTGATCCGACGTCGGCCCGTGCTTCGATGCCAAAGCCTTATTACCTACCCATACGTACTAGGGTTGTCTTCAAAGTGCATCCACTTAGCTGGTTAGTTCACCCTTTGCAGTTATTCAGTATTTACTTTATGGCATGTTTCCTCTGTATCTTGCTATGTCCCCTGAGGACCTGGTTGCTTTCCAGATTTAGACGAGCACTTGCAGTTGACTGGGTGCGAACCGGGACTTGAGACAGGACTTGCTGCAGTAGACGACGAGGTGTTTCCTGAGGAGTTTCCTTGACTCAGGGTATGTTGTTGATTAGGTTATGAGCATCATTATCTAGTTAGTTGATGCTCATGACTAGTTATCTTTCTGCTTTCAGTATTTTTCATTCAGTGTTGTACTCCGTGGGCTTGTACCCACCAGACTATTCAGTTGTATTTATTTCAGACTCCATGTTATTTTCAGTTTTATATTTCAGCATTACTTTCCTTGTTCCTGTGGATGAGATCTAGATGTTACCACTTGCCTGTGTAGTATAGTTATTTTTACAGCGTAGTACGCCTAAGTGAGTCCATTAAATTGGGCAGCTCACTCTAGGTCGTATCAGCTGGCCAGGTTATGTCCTGATCCCATATGTTTTGGGAGCGGGGCGTGACAATTGTTGTACGAGAATTCTACAAGATGCAGGTGATCTTTCCACGAACCACCGAAGTCGAGCGTACAAGATCTCAGCATGTCTTCAAGAGTCTGGATTGTGCGTTCTGACTGACCATCTGTCTGCGGATGATATGCTGAACTGAACTGGAGACGAGTTCCCAAACTCTCTTGCAAGCTACGCCAAAAGTGTGACGTAAACCTTGAATCTCGGTCCGAGGTAATGCTGACTGGTACACCGTGAAGCCTGACAATCTGCCTGAGGTACATCTCTGCCAACTGAGCCGTAGACTGACCAACTCTGAAGGGAAAAAAGTGAGCCACCTTTGTGAGCCTGTCAACTATAACCCAAATAGCATCTCGACCAGCTGGGGATCTGGGCAATCCAATCACAAAATCCATGGTCACATGCTCCCACTTCCATTCTGGAATCGGCAAGGGCTGAAGAAGTCCAGCGGGCCTCTGATGTTCAGCTTTAACCTGCTGGCAAACCAAACACCGAGAGACAAACCAGGCTATCTCCTTCTTCATGCCATTCCACCAGAAGTGCTGACGGATGTCACGGTACATCTTCGTACCACCAGGATGAATAGAATACTGCGAGCTGTGAGCTTCTACCATGACCTCATGTCTGATATCTCCACTGGGTACACAAAGATGAAAGCCGTGTCGAAGTGTACCATCTTCATGAATGCACAACTCTGGCCTTCTTCTTGCCTCACACTCTGCTCTGAGCCGCTGAAGCTTGGAATCTGTAGACTGTGCCACTCGGATCCTTTCAACTATGCTGGACTGAACCTGTAGACTGGCTATCAACGCCACATTGGAAGGAAGAACCACTTCAATTCCCATCTTCTGAAAATCTGCCAATAACTCTGGTTGTGCCGTCAAGAAATAAATTCCGGCTCTCCGGCTCAACGCATCTGCTACAACGTTGGCCTTCCCTGGGTGATACTGCAAATCCACATTGTAGTCCACCAGCAGCTCGAGCCATCTTCTCTGCAACATATTAAGGTCCTTCTTGGTGAAAACATACTTCAGGCTCTTGTGGTCAGTATATATCTCCACTCTATCTCCGTACAAGTAGTGCCTCAACAACTTAAGTACAAACACTACTACTGCTAGCTCCAAGTCGTGGGTCGGGTAACTCTTCTCATGGTCACGAAGTTAGCGTGATGCATAAGATATTACCTTCCCATGCTGCATCAAGACACACCCCAATCCTCTGCCTGAAGCGTCGCAATAAACTGTGAATCCTCCGGTTCCATCTAGAAGTGTGAGAATGGGAGCCGTTATCAAACCTCGCTTCAACTTCTCGAATGATTCCTGACACTCTGCTGTCCAAGCAAACTGTACATCCTTGCGGGTCAACTGGGTCATCGGCACTGAAATCCTTGCAAAATCTGAAACAAATTGCCGGTAGTAGCCGGCTAATCCAAGAAAGCTGCGAACTTCTGCCACTGAGCTGGGTACTGGCCATGACTCGATAGCCATAATCTTCTGGGGATCCACTTCTACTCCTCTTCGGGTAATGATGTGACCCAAGTACGAAATACGATCGAGCCAGAACTCGTATTTACTGAACTTGGCGTACAACTGGTGCTCCCTAAGCATCTGAAGGACGATTTTGAGATGCTGCTCATGCTCTGCTTCATTCTTGCTGTAGACCAAGATATCATCTAAGAACACGATCACGAACTGATCCAGGTAAGGCATAAAAATACGATTCATAAGGTCCATGAATACGGCTGGCGCATTGGTCGCTCCAAAGGGCATAACAAGGAACTCCCAATGTCCATACCTCGATCGAAAAGCTGTCTTCGGGATGTCCTGCTCTCTGATTCTGATCTGGTGGTATCCTGATCGCAAGTCTATCTTCGAGAACGCTGAAGCCCCTCTGAGTTGATCAAACAAGTCATCTATCCTCGGGAGAGGGTATCTGTTCTTGATTGTCACTGAGTTCAAGGTACGATAATCTACACATAACCTGGACGTACCATCCTTCTTTTTCACAAGAAGCATCGGGGCTCCCCAAGGCGATCCACTTGCACGAATGAATCCCTTGGTCCTGAGTTCTTCAATTATCTTGTACAAAATCTCCAACTCTGAAGGCGCCATTCTGTAGACTCGTTCTGATACTGGTGCTTTTCCGGGGATCAAGTCTATAGTGAACTCGATCTCCCGCTCTGGCGGCATCCCTAGAAGTTCCTCTGGGAAGACATCTGGAAATTCTTCAACTATCCGGGGCAACTGCACTGCTGCTACTGCCATCCGCAACACTGGGGAGGATGGCTCCACCGCGCCTCTGGAAAAGGAAAACTCTGGCCCTCCTGGAATACTGAAAACAACTCTGCCAACATGGCAGTCTATCCTAGCATACTGGTTCCTCAACCAACCTATGCCTAGGACTACATCATAGTCTGCCATAGGGAACTCTATAAATCTAGCGGGGAACTCTCTACCGCTAACTATGATCCGACACGAGGAAAACACTCGGTCTACTCCCACAAGACCATTACCAGTAAGTATATTGAGCCTCACTGATAATGACTCGGGCTCCAATCCTATCCGTGTCGCGAATCGTGCAGACATGAATGAATACGATGCACCAGAATCAAATAATACCAATGCTGGAGAGGAGTTGACGAGAATAGTACCTGCCACTACCTCACCTGGTGCAACTTCTTCTTCCATAGTCATCATCATGGCCTGACCTCTAGCTGCGGGTCCCCTCTGCTGGAAACCTCTATGCCTGCTCTGCACTGGAGCCTGGGCACACTGCTGCTGGAAAGTCTGGGCCTGAGGCAACAATGGTCTCGGGTACTGCTGCTGCTGCACAGGTGCTGGTCCCCTAACCGATGGACTGGTTAGGTTAGAAGAGGAAGAACTACCCCTATTCGGGCAGGCTCCTATCTTGTGATCTGCCGCTCCACAAGCTAGGCACAATCCTTGCGCCCTACGACAATCTGCCACCACATGGCCCGGCTTCCCGGAATGAGAACATCCCATCGCGGAAGTCTGCTTCTGCTTCTGCTGCTGCGGGTACGTCGGGGTCGAATGCTGAACCGACGTTACTGAGGCCGCCCGCCTCGGAGTTCCAATGGTCAAACTTCTAGCTGCTGGGGCTGGAGCTGATGATTGGTGCATCTGACTGTGGGACCGCTTTCTGCCTCCGGTCCTATCCACGATCTGCTGGGAGGTGTACTCATGCCTCCTAGCCGCTCTCAATACTGCATCGAACGTCTGGTGCTCGAACTGCTCGACTGGCAACAAGATCTCCAAATGCAGTCCTTGCTGGAACCGCTGGGCCCTATCAAACTCGGTTACCACCAAGGTGGGGGCAAACCTACTGAGTCTAGAAAACTCAGATGCATAACCTTCGACTGTTCTGCCTCCTTTCTTCAAGTTGGTAAATCTGGTCTGCAGGTCGTACCGAGCCACAGCATCGAAATACTTCGTCTGGAATCTCTCTCTAAATACTGCCCAAGCAATGGGTGCCACTAATCCCATGGCCCGAGTCGCCCACCAACTGCGAGCTAAGTCCAACAACTGCAGGCGTACCACCGCCACATTCTCATTCTCAGGTGTCCTAGCTGCTTCCAGAACTACCTCGGTATCCTGAAGCCAAGCATCCGCGACAATCGCACCTTCGCTACTGTCGAAGAATGGAGGGTTCAGGCGCTTGAAGCTGTTGGCCGTGTTGTTCCCTGGATGACCGCCTCTGGTCAAAGCATCAGCCACTGTCTGGTACAAGGCGTCTCCTCTGCGATCTTGAGAAGTTATCAAGGTCCTGATGAGACCTACCAAGGTGCCATCATCCGGCTCGGCAGGCTGAACGGGCTGAACTGGGGGCTCTCCTCCAGAAGGTATAACTCTGGAGGCGACTCTGGAATATTGGACTTGATCTCCAGGTTGCTGCTTGTCCACGGGAGGCGCTCTACCTTGCTGATCGGCGGGGTCAGGTACAGTGCCGCTGAAGAAGATAACACAGGGAAAACAATAAGGAAGGACCAGGATAGATCAACGATACAAGCACATGATCAAGGCAAGAATCCAGAGATTCAGAGGATATGAACGGAGATCAAGGACGAGTAATGATTGAGACATCTATTGGTAAACTCTCACATTTCTTGATTGACAAGACCTGCATGGGCCACCACTTAAACCATGTCACGCCCCAGAACCAGAATACTGGAGAGCAGAGGCGAACATAGCCAGCTACGTATATTGAAATGAAGTCCATCTCGCTATACGGTCACGGCTGTCTAGATATGAGGGTTTACTACAAGCCAACAGTCTCTTAATGTCAAGCCTACTGTCTTAATCTCAAGCAAATAATATAATCACAAGATGTTTGACCACCAAATATACAATAAAAGGCGTCCCAAATATTATATATCAGCTGATCATGAAGCTAGTCGTACAAAATGCTAGGACTAGCAAGAGTTAAGTCATACATGATCAACCCTAGGATTTGTTAATCATGTTTACAGCCCGTAGGCAGACAGTAAGTAAAAGAGCATCGAGCTAACAGGTGCTCGTCGGCTAAACGCCTCAAAAGAATAAATTTACAATAGAGTGAGCGAAATAAAATAGAAAACCCACTCATAGCACGGGTTCCTTCTAGTCGCCACCATCGGACTGGAGGTTCGGTAGATCCTCGGGTGTTGCTCCAAAATCTGGCCACACAAAACCAGCTGGGTAAAACCCCAGAAAGAGCAAGTGCCACAAAGGAGGCCACGAAATAAGAACAAAAGCCAGCATATCAGAACATAAGAAAAGAAATGGAAGAAGGTACAAGTAAATAAAGAGTGCAACAGGACAATAAACGACTAGTGACGTGAGACCATTCCGGGAGCCAGGTTACAACCCTTAAACCAGACAAGGACCGAGGTTGTAACCATTCGTCTGAACAGCACTCTGTCTCTACCCATTTATTGTTAGAGATAAGTAAAACAAACTGTACAAGAGTAGCCAGGTACAGGGACTAGACAAGACTTAGACAAGGCTGGACTCCATCCATTCACAAGCGGCCAAGCAATTACTACGGCTTACTACTTAACTAACTAGGGTTATCACAAGCCTTAATTACTAACAAGAAGCAAGTGAGAAATTTTCAGTCCCAAGCCCTGCAGACCATCTAGTTATCCTTCTGCGGGTTGATAGTATGGTTGGGTACATCGCCCCGGAGACGATATACCCTTAGGTGACTTAGAGGGTGCAACACATGACAGTGTGCTGGAAATGTGCTCTACTCGTCGGCAAGCTACAAGTCCAATTAAGAGCGCCCAGATAACGAGATTGCCTGTGACTGGAAATTCTCCATAAACTATAGTTAGATCTAGTCATTAGCCTAATCCATGTTCAGTGCGAATCCCTGACCGTGGGAAACCAGGGAGTCACGTCCTAGGCATGATACAAGACAAGACAAGTAGATTGCACAAGCAAGCAAGCAGGAACACCCACGGTGTCAAGTTGATTATACGAGTCAAGTTATAAGTTACAAGTCAAGTCAAGTCAGGAGTGCGTCGCCACGGGCCACTATCAAGTTATCAAGATAAATCATGTCAGGGTACTTGTCAGGAGTGCGCCACGACGGGCCACTATCATGTCAGGTTGGTCATGTCAGGAGTGCACCACTACGGTTTACTGTCGTGTTATGCTAGTTCCTTGTCATACCATGCCATGTACAATAGTCATTCCAAACATATTACGTAAAATCAAGTTCATGACAAAAGGCGTAAGGATATAAAATGGACGTAAAATATCTAATAAAATATCAATATACAGGGCTATAGAAGAGCCAAGCTTAAAGAAATAAAACCAAAACTCCAAGAGCCAATGGGATGCGCAAGGGGTCAGGGGGTTGGATTGCGCAGGAATGGTTGGCGCAGGCTGCAAAGTGCGCAGGCTTAGACTGCGCAGGCAATGGATGGCGCAGGATGCAGACTGCGCAGGCTTAGACTGCGCAGGCAATGGATGGCGCAGGATATAGACTGCACAGGCTTAGACTGCGTAGGCAATGGATGGCGCAGGATGCAGACTGCGTAGGGGTCAAGCGCGCAGGAGCCGATGGCGCAGGGTTGGTTGCACAATCGAGCAACGGCTAGGCTGCGCAGTCAGCGACCAACGCTAAAGAGTGCGGCACGGGGAGTCTACGCGGTTCAGTGCTGCGCTAAAGAGCACAGACTGTAGATCTTCTTCTCCAGGCCGAGAAGAACATCAAGAACACCCAAAAATTCAATCTTTCATATCTTAGTCAAATCAAAGCCAAATCTAGATTTTCAAAGGTCTAACTTGAGTAAAATTGAATTCTCTTCCACATGGAAGCATCAAAACCCACAAAAATCCAACCAAAATAGATCAAAACCATATAAATCCGAAAATAAAAAAAACTTAGATCTAGGACAATGGAGACTCCAAATCATAAAATGTCAAGTTCTAATGTTGATCACCATGGCCTAATCTAGCTAATGAACAAATAAAATATGGTTCTCATGTGGTGGCAAGGTGCACTTGCCTATGGGTGTTGGTGTTGTGTAGAGGAAGGAAGAAGAAGAAGATGGAGAAATAAATTAGAGAATTATGGAGGAGAGAGAAAAGTAGGTAGAGTTTTAATGAGGGTGAGTTGTGTTGTGTTGAGGGTTGAACATAGGCTAAGGTGTTCCAATGTATGTTAAACCAAACCAAACCAAATCAAACCAATTCTCCTCCACAAAATAAACCAAGCTAGGTAAAACCCAATTACGAGAACCAAAATCTGCAAGTCAAGCCAATTACAAGTACATGCCAAAATTCGAGAAAATAAATACAGGTCTAAAATACATGCAAGCTTGACAAAATACGTATTCAGAATATAGGTGTTACATCTTCTCCTTTGGTACAGGCTCTTCAAAATCTTGTAGCTCCAGTTCATGAGTGAGTAGCTTACCCATGAGTACTTTGAGGGACATAGTTGTAAGGTCGTTTCCTTCAATGATTGCAGTAGCCTTTGGAATCCAGTTCTTGGTAAGTGCTCGCAGGAGTTTGCGAATCTTTTCATGGTTACTGTAATCTTTGCCTAGGGAGGACAAAGGATTTACAATATCCAAGAATCTTTCGAACATCTGAGTAACTGTTTCGTTGGGCTTCATCTTGAACACCTCATACTCTTGAGTAAGTCTGCTGACCTTTGATTCTTTGACTTGAGTCGTGCCTTCATGTGTGACTTCAAGAAGCTTCCACACTTCATTAGCAGTTATGCAGATAGACACCCTGTTAAATTCAGTTCTGTCTAAAGCATAAAATAAAGCGTTAATAGCACGTGCGTCAAGACTGGCCTTTTTCTTTTCTTTCTCTGTATATCTGTTATGGGATTTTTCAATTAAAACTCCATCAACATTTATACGAGGTGGCATTTGATAGCCATCAATAACAATAGACCATAATTCAAAGTCAAGTGATTTTAAGAAGAAACTCATCCGTGTTTTCCAATAGGTATAATTCGTACCATCAAACAGTGGAGGTCTGTTTGTGGCCTGGCCTTCACTTGTGAATTTCACAGTTGCCATGTGTTGTGTTGTGATCTATATAACAATTAATTAAATGAATAAATAACTGTAATCTTACCTTGCTTTACCTGTAACACCTGCTCTGATACCAATTGTAGGAACAAAATCGTAAAGCAGAATACTCTAGAGGGGGGTGAATAGAGTTGGCAGCGGAATAATGCTAATTAAAAAATTATTAGCAGCAAGATCACAGAATAATAATCACAACTAAATAATGTAAAGGCAGAGATAAGAAAGCAAACGCAAAGACAACGATGTATACTGGTTTTCCTCTGTTGAGGACTAGTCCAGTCGGTAGAACTCTTGCTACCAGTTGAATCCACTATTGGCAAAATCGCAAGTTTTCTTACGAAGTCCTTGCAACTTCTACAACGCGAGCTTTGATACGAAGAACTCGTCCAACTTCAATTGTGAAGAGGTATTCTTCTATCAAGCCTTCTGATTACAATCACTCTGAAACTTCTAGACCACACCGCACTGGCAAATCGACTAGAGGATTGTAACTGGCTTGGGATCTGAAAATTAAAGCTCTAGAAAAACTCTTTGGAAGACAGTAGGCTTTGAGTAGAGAGAGGACTGAAAGTGAATGAATGAGTTAAAATGATCGAAATCCTTCTCTATTTATAGGAGTTCCAAAGACAGAATTCTGGCAGAATTCGGGCAGAACTCGATGAGAAAATCTCAGTCAAATCTGCAACTGCAGGAGGACCAAGTTCCAAGGAATTCAAAAACAAAACGACCACTAACCGAACTCTAGCCGAACTCTGGCCGATTTCTGTCAGGGTTAGGTTAGGGTTTTTAAAATTAGTTTTTGGGAAATTTTGAAAACCTTTTTGGAGCTTTTGTAAATACGAATGTTTTTCAAAACTAAGGACATTTTAAAAATATTTTGAAATCATTTTGGAATAGCCTATTTGCCAGTACGACTCGGTGTACAAAGTATTTCTAGACTCAAATAAAATAAAAAATACATTGCTCAAAGAAATACAGACTCGAACAGGCAAACAATGCTTCGGTCTTGAACTGAGTAGATAGCCATTCTTGAGTATGTCCAAGAGTCCGAGATATCCTGACTAGTTCCATATATCGAGACAGAGTTTGATCAATTATTAAAATCAGTTTGACCATATGACCAATGGGCCAACAAATTTGACATGTATTTATACAAATATGACATTGTAGGCTAAAGCACTTGGATATCAACATATATATTCAAATGAAAACAAGTCTAACCATCCTAACCATTGCCAATCTACTCTCTAACAAATCTAAATATAAAATTAAAAGACAAATTAGCCTATTAGGCATAAATACAAACACATAGTGTGCCTCTTATTGAAAACTCTCCATGGTAACACCAAAACTACCCCAACTTCCTAAAGAGGACTCAAGAGAGCCTCAAAATCAAATCTAATGGTGGTTCATGCATGGGGGTGGATCCTATGGATTCAAATCTATCAAAAATGCAAGAAAAAGTTGAATAGAGAGATGGTTATACCTATTGGGAGTTGTATCCCAATGATACACTCAAAAGGGCACGGTTCCGACACGAAAACTTCTCCAAACTGGACACCCTTTCTTGCTCCTTGCTCCCACTCCTTGCTAGCACCTTTTTCTTGATGGATTGATAAGAATGGAGGAAGAATTGATTGATTTGAGAGATCAAAACTAAGAGAGAAGCTCTCAAGTTTTGGGGAAGAACAAATTCGAAAAAAAAAGAGGCAAGTATGAAATGAAAGAGAGGTGAAACCCTACTAAGTGTGGTTGGCCCCCTTTGCCCTAGTTTGATCCAAATGAAATGTCCAAGATGCCCCTCCTTAGTCTCCCTTTGGTTAATTAGGTGTATGTGAAGGTTTGGGGTCAAAAGGTTCAAGTTCTAATCTCTAAATGAACCTATCTAGTCATATGGGATTATCCTAATTACACTAGACTAATTAGCAGGGTTTGTGGGCCATGTCTAACTAATCATTGGGTCCCAACTAGAGTCTAAGCTACCCGGGTCACTAACACAAGTCGAAACGAGACGAAACTCAAATCCGACTAAACAAATCCCCAAATAACAATATTGATAAACAAATAATCACAAAATATCAGAAAAAGGAAAAATGACTATTTTACCCTCATTTATGAAAACTAGAAGTGACAAATCTATCTTTCTTAAAAAATTTATCCTCGAAATTAAAACAAACCAACACAGGAAAACGCAAGCAGAAAACAAAAAGAACATATACCTCAAGGCTCGAAGAGATAAGGAAAACGCTCCCACATGTCATCATCCCTCTCCCAGGTAGACTCACCTGGAGAGTGGTTCCTCCATGCAACACGAACCAAGGGTATAACCTGGTTTCGGAGCACCTTCTTCCGACGATCCAGAATTTTCACAGGCTGTTCTGGATAGTTGAGAGTAGGCCCCACTACTATCGCTGAATGATCCAATACATGGCTAGGATCTGCCACGTACCACCTCGACTGTGACACATGGAACATGTTATGCACTCCCTCGAGCATAGGCGGCAAGTCTAGTCGATAAGCTACTGTACCGACCCTTTCAAGGATAGTGAAAGGCCTGATGTAGTACGAACTAAGCTTTTTGCCCCCGCCAAAATGAATCATACCACGTGTCGAAAAAATCCTCAGGAACACCATATCACCAGCCTAGACATAAAACCAAAACACAGCACACAAAACCAAACAAACAATCACAAGCAAGCACAATAAAAAATAGAAACTAACCTCGAACTCTAACGGTCTCCGGTGGCTATCGGCCCAATGCCGCTGTCTATTCTGAGCCACCCGAAGTCTATCCCTGATCAGTCTAACCTTCTCTACTGTATCCACCACCATCTTTGGGGCAAGCAACATCCTCTCATCGACATCGTCCCATGACAAAGGAGTACGACATCTCCGTCCGTATAAAGCCTCAAATAGTGACATCTCTATACTGGCGTGGTAGCTGTTATTATAAGCAAACTCTACCAGGTGAAGATGATCCTCCTAAGAACCCTCGAGGTCTAACACATACGTGTGAAGCATATCCTCAAGAGTCTGGATGGTCTCTCCGACTGTCTGTCTGTGTGGGGGTGATAAACAGTACTAAACTTGAGCTAGATGCCTAAGCTAGCCTACAAAGTCCTCCAGAAGTAGGAAGTGAAGTGACTATCCTGATCCAAGACTATGCTCACCAGAACTCCGTACAATTTGACTATTTGCCGCACATACATCTCTGCCAGCCTCTCCGTAGACAAACCCACTTTGAAAGGCAAGAAGTGGGTCAATTTGGTCAATCTATCAACGATAACCCAAATTGCGTCTTTCCCTCCAAGAGATCGTGGAAGTCCGGACACAAAGTCCATGGTGATGTGCTCCCACTTCCACTCTAGAATGGGTAGTGGCGGTAGCAACTCACCTTGCCTCTGTCTCTTGGCTTTCAACTGTTGACACACCAAGCAGCGAGATACAAACTGAGCTACCTCTCACTTCATGCCATACCACCATACGGGCTCTCTCAGGTCTCAGTACATCTTGTTGGCTCCAGGATGAATAGTGTACTGAGATCGATGCACTTCCTAAGGAACCTCCTTCCGAAGCTCTCCACTCAGAACGAACAGTCTAGCACCGTGCCTCAGTAACCCATCTTCAACTATAGAGAAATCGTCGAGCAAACCTGCCCGCACCTGCTCCTTGATGCTCCTTAGGGCAACATCATTATACTGTATTGATCTGACTCATTCCTTCAACTCAGTCTGAATCTATAAGCCCTATATCTGAATCTCTATGCTCGAAACAATCACCTCGATACTCAAACTATCCAGATCGGCCAAAAGATGACGATCTGTCGTCAAATACATAGCGACTGGATACCTGCTCAAGGCATCTGTAACTACGTTGGCCTTTCTTGGATGGTACTGCAATGAGATATCGAAGTCCTTCATCAGCTCAAGCTACCACCTCTGCCTCATATTCAACTCCTTCTGAGTGAACACGTACTTCAAGCTCTTGTGATCCGTGAAGATCTCAACTCGCTCTCCGTACAAGTAATGCTTCCACAACTTCAAAGCAAAGATAACAGATGCCAACTCCAGATCATGGGTAAGGTAGTTCTTCTTATGAGGACGTAACAGCCTAGATGCATAGGCAATCACCTTTCCGTGCTGCTGAAGAATGCAACCCAAGCCCTTCCCAGAAGCGTTATTGTAGATCATGAAACCACCAGTTCTAGATGGCAACATCAAGATAAAAGTTGAGGTCAACCTCTTCTTCATCTCAACGAAGGCAGCCTGACACTCCTCAGTCCAGACGAACTCCATGTCCTTTCTGGTGAGTCTAGTCATCGGCTCTGCAATCCGAGAGAAGTCCTGGACGAACTTCCGGTAATAGCCAGCTAGACCCAGAATGCTCCGAATCTCGGCGACTGAATTGGGTGTGGACCAAGACTTTATTGCTAAAATCTTCTTCGGGTCCACTAAGATCCCTTGCTCGGTCACAACATGACCTAAGAACTCTACCTACCCCTAGAAGAACTCGTACTTCAAAAGCTTCTCGTAGAGTTGCTCCCTTCTCAGAATCTCTAGCACAATCCGTAAATGCTCCTCGTGCTCCTCCGGCGTCTTCGAGTATACCAAGATGTCATCTATGAAGACCATTATGAACTTGTCAAGGTACTGATGGAATATCTTGTTCATCAAGTTCATGAACACTGCTGGAACGTTGGTCAACCCAAATGGCATAACAGTAAACTCGTATTGGCCATACCGAGTTCGAAAAGCTGTCTTCGAAATCTCTTATTTTTTCACCTTCAGCTGATGATAACCGGACCTCAAGTCTATCTTCGAAAACACCTTCACGCCGCTTAACTGATCGAATAAGTCGTCAATCCTCGGCAACAGGTACTTGTTCTTGATAGTGAGGTTGTTGAGCGTTCTGTAGTCGATATACATATGTATCGTACCATCCTTCTTCGATACATACAGAACTGGTGCACCCCAAGGTGATGAACTGGATCTGATAAAACCCTTGTCCTGTAGCTCGTCGACTTGCTTCTTCAGTTCTGCCAACTCGCTGTTGTTGACCCTATAGACGTGCTGTGAAATAGGTTCAGTGCCCAGTACCAAGTATATAGAGAACTCAACATCTATGTTTGGCGGCATCCCAGGCAACTCCTCGGAAAAAACTCTAAGAACCCTGCTATAAAAGGATGTGATAATTCCTGTCCAGCCAACAAGGCTCCACAGAAACCATCTTTCGACTCAGCTGCTTCCCTGGTAAACTCAAACTATGGCTCTCCCGACGGTCTAAACAAAACTCTGCCTCCTCTACAGTCTATACTAGCATGGTGCCTGCTGAACCAGTCCATACTGAGTACCACATCGTAGTTCGGAAGTGGCATTACGAGCAAACACACACTCAAGTCCTGGCCTTCCAGTGTAACTCTCTGCCCCTTCTAAATATTATTGACCAGGATAATACCTCCTTCGATCATAATCTTGTAAGTCCTACCCAGAAATTCAGCAATAATATTGTGTCTAAGAGCAAAAGCAATCACAAAACTGTGCGTAGCACCAGAGTCAAACAAAGCTAATGTTGGAAAAGAATCGAGTAGAACAGAACCTGCCACTACATCTCCCACGGGCTCAGTCTCCTCAGCTTCCAGTACGAACGCTCTGCCCTGGGGTGCTCCCCTCTGATGCTGGAAAAAATACTGCTGCTGCATCTGAAGTGGCGGATCCCTCTGCTGAACTGCAAGTCCAGCTGAAGCTCTAGCAGGTAGTGCTCTGTCATGACCTCCCTTGGCTGCACGAACAGGACAATTCTTCAGCTGATGGTCAGACGCTCCACAGAACAGGCAAACGCCCAACCTCATCCTACAGACCTCTCGTATATGTTCCGACTTCCCACAGAAGGCACACTAAAGGGCCTGTCTCTGCCCCTGTTGTTGATGTACACGTGCTGGTGCCTGATGCTGCTGAAAATGAGGCTGCTGCTGAAACTGCCTCTGCTGAGTGTGAGAACGCTTGGCCGACCCCGTACTAGAACCAGCTCCAAAAGCATCATCGCTCCTCTTCGGCCTAAGATCGAAGTCCTCTTCCACTATCTGAGCGTATATCAATATTTGCTCAAAAGTCGGCTCGCGATGTCCAGATATACGAGAACGAACAGCGTGGTTCAGGCCCCTCCTGAACTTGCGAACCTTCTTTCCCGCATCCTAAACCATCCTCAGGGTGAATCGGCTTAGGCGAAAGAGCTCCGTCGCATACTCGTCCACTGAAAAGTTCTTATGGGCCAGTCCTACAAACTGGCCCTCCAACGTGCTGAGAGCTACATCAGGGAAGAACTTCTCCTTGAAAAGCCTCCGGAAGTTCTTCCAAGTCAGCCCTCTAACAGATGCACTAGGGTCCATGTGGTACCAGGTCAACGTGATATCGAAGAACTGACTCGCCGCTGCTGATACCCGCAGCCTTTCTAGGATCTCTGCCAACTTCAGGCTCCGCTCCACGTCCTCTAGCCAGTCATCGGCATAAAGGATGTCCTCAGATTTCCTAAACTCTCGAGGGTACATCTTCTTGAAGTCAAGCACTGAACCAGGCCTCGGTTGCTGCTGATGCGACTCCTGCGCTGGAGCACCCTGAACCGGAGCCGCTGCCACCTTCTCAACTGCTGCCAGTGCCAACTGATGAGCATTCTCTATGCTCTGCCTCAAGACCTCTATCTGACGCTATGACGCCTCTACCTGTGCTCGCTGCGACTCCATCATCTGCTGGAGAAGTGCGAACATCTGTATAGCGTCTGTCGGCAGTACAGGTGGAGGTGGAAGAGTCTCTAGCACGACGATACTAGGCTTCTAAATCTGGTGAGAAAGACCTCCAGGTGTTGCTGCCTCTCCTACCTGGATGGTAGAAACAGTAGGGGCAGCCTCCTGGACTCTCACTCCTTCATTCAGAGAAATAGGTCATGACGGATCGGACCTCTCCGGTGCTGCACTGGATCCAGCTTCCTGAGCTCAAGTCACTGTCATCCTGGAGACAGATTTGAGCAAAAGATCAAGATGGCACAAGATAAGATATTATCAAAGAATGATAATTAAATTCGAAATGCAAGAAGAGTTGTCATGATAATCGAAAGATCAAAAATTTTCCTAAAATTTTATTGAGTAACTCCTATCATAACCTAGAACCTATATCCTAACTGTAGGCTTGTAATTAGTACTCTAAGTTGAGTATCATTACGAGATCGTACTAGTTGTGACACGGACCTGCATGGACCACCACAAAAATGTGTCACGACCCGCACCTGATTAGGGGTACGAGCACGTGGGTACGTCCAGTTTACGCCGCAGAGTCGGCGGTAGAACACTGTATAGGTCGTCTATAATATACAACATCTAGACACAACATATAAACCTGTCATCTCCACACGGAGGTATATAAAGTCATAACCCAATCACAAGACATCTAAGGAAGATAGTATGAAATATGATAAGATATGACAGAAGGAAATAAACTGGAAATAGATGCATGATCACAACACAAGTTCGGAGTTCAAGACATAACACAAATCCCAAATATAAAATATACTACAAGTCCCAAAGTACTACCTGGAACGCAGTCCAGTCAAACCTAACTAGTCTAAGTCTAAGCAGGCGGTGCGTCCTCAATAGGCACCGGCTCCATAGGGATGTCCATGTCGTACTTATCGTCTATGCCAAACCCATAAAAGGTCGAGCAATCAACATCTATATCATCTGTAAATATCAACGGGGTTATCCTGTCAGGATGTGAGCAAGTACAAACGCTAAGGACCTGTTTGGTAAATCGTAAGTGTAGGAGTATATAGATTTGGACTTTCAAATAGAAAAGAGTGATAGGAATCCATTCACTTTCTTGTCGCCCTACTAGGTAACAAAGGTGTTTAGTTAGGACAAGGAAGTGAGAAGTGGGAAGTGTAAGAGTATTAAAATAATAATAATTATAACAACAACAATAATAATAATCTTAATTACACAATAATAGTAATAATAATAATAATAATAATAATAATAGTAATAATAATAATAATAATAAAATTTTACTTAAATATAATATTTATTTTTTAAATAAAAAACAATTTGATGTATTAATAGTAGATAGTTAGATTTAAGTAAAAAAAAACAAATTGTGTAATTAAGAAGGTTGTTTAAAAAATGCCATTAATTATAATAATTATACCCGTTAATTATACTATTAATTACTCATGTTCCTTACACACAACAACCATTAAAATCAATTAAAGAATTACCATAATATGTCTAAAAACCTATCAAAAGAGGAGGAGAGAGAGTTCTCTTTCTCAAAAAAATCCACTCAACAACATCCTTCCGTCCTTCCGCCTTCTGACTTCTGGTGGCAGCGGCAACCGGTAGCTGCGCCCTCCACCGGAGTCCTCCCCTCTCCGCCGCCTCTCCTCCTTCGACCGGTAGCCACGCCCTCCGCCTGCATCCTCCCCTCTCCGCCGCCTCTCCTTCTTCCTCAACTGGTAGCCGCGTCCTCCGTCGGAGTCCAACACCGGTTGTCCATCTTATCCGTCGATGACGGTTCCTCTTCTTTGTCCACTTTCAACCCACATCCTTTTTTAGAGGATATGGGAACCAGCATTTAGGGGGGGACAGGAACTGCACTTCTTCTTTCCTCTAAATTCTTGTCCCCCTAATTCCTATGAACCAAATACTGGATTCGTATTCCCCGACTCCAATTCCTAGTGAAGGCCAAGTCCACTCCCAAATTTTGTTACCAAACAGACCCTAACAACAGTTCCATGTGAATTGACAAATTCTATAAGGGATAATTATAATGAAATATAAGATGAAATATCAAGACTGGAATATAAACATGATATGTAAAACCGGAGATCATGTCATGGTATGAAATACTGGAATGTAGAACAGTAAAGAAATATCTGATGTATAATGTAAACATAAATGGTGCCTTGAGATATTAGTACGTTATGTGATCGACTTAGGCTAGGATCAGGCTATTCCATTTGACCGACTATGAACAAAAAATATACGAAAACAGGATCAGGCCGGCCACAATGGAAAGCTATAAACAAGTAGTATCAGGTCAGGCTACACCCAACGTGTAGTGAGAGTGGAGCAATGAACAAATGAACAAGAGAATACATGAGGGGTATTGATCACATAACCACTAATAACTCCCCATCCCCGAGTAGTATAATGGATCCGAACATGACACGTCATGACACGGGATTCAAAAGCAGGGGGCCAGCCCACTCCCAAATTGATGTCTACACAAGTACAGGAAATGAAATCGAACAATGCACCCATATACCAGAAAAGTCCAGGAATAACATCTCATGACAGGATCCGACGTTTACTAGTCCGTGTGCCATCGTGTCGGGAATCAAGTAAAATACTACAACTGAATCGGATATAGTAGATTTCAAGACAATGAAAACTATCAGAGAATGTACTCACCTGCGGTCCTGAGTTGTCAATGAGAATTGATGCTCAGAGTGATATCACAGACTTAAAGATGAGATATCATGAGTTAATTAGGGTTTGACAGTGTATGGCATGATATTCTAGTATATGCTATGCAATCTAGGTCAAACTCAGTCAAACTAGGTCACACTAAGTTAAACTAGGTCAAACTAGGTCACACAAGGTCAAACTAGGTCACATAAAGTCAAACTAGGACAAACTAGGTCAAACTAGGTCAAAGGTTGACTTATAGTTGTCTTTTGGCAAGTGGTCAACTCCTAGTCCAACCTAGGTCAAATATTGACTTTTAGTTGACTTTGAGTCAAAATAGTCAACTATGATCAAACGGGGTCAACTCTAGTCTAGGTATCCTATTTCTAACCTTTACCTACTAAGATACCATATACCTTAGTCATATTGGTATCCCAATACCAATACCTTGGTCGGAATCTAATATCTTACCTACCCAAGATACCCATCTTAGATATCTAGCAACTACCCTAAGCTACTAGCTAATCAATACTATAGATATCTACCCTTAGTATCCTAGGTATACCCCTTACCTTGAAGGTATCCAATACCTTACCTTATGCTAAGGTAAACCTCATTTACCTTGCCTTATGACAAGGTAAAGGTAATCAACATTTACCTTGGTAGAGGTAAACCAATCCTAAGATACTATATCTGTAATGCCCCAGTCCCAAAATACTTAGGGCTAGGTACGTATCCATGCCATTTGTATACATACGAAGTAAAATCCAATATATGGATCCCTGTATGTATACATAAGCTGTAAAATGCAGTAAAACCATGATAACTAAATCTTATCCACACAAAAAAAATATTATAATCAACTCGAGAATTTGTCATTTATACATGTAGTTGGGCAGAGACAAATCCACTACCAACTATTTTAAAAGAAAGAAATATACAAGGAAATGATATCTAAAAATAACAAGACGAACCAAGGGCAATCATCTTCGAAGGAATGGAGAAGATCACGGTCTTGGCAAGGACACCTGCGAAAAGTCACAAAGCATACACCTGGCGAGATAACCAGGTCCTCAGAGGGACGTAAGAAGATACAATAAACATGCCATATAAATACTGAATATAAATTATGCCACAATTAAAGAAAGTGACAAGACATAAATAGGTAACCTAACCATACTAAAGTGATCATGCAGTTGAGAAACAATCCTTCGACGCATGAGCCCTGGCTGCAAATGGGATCGCATAGTCCCCATATAGGGCACCAGGGGCCTACGTCCGTAACGTCCGAAGATCGTCAGAGGGCATCATGTGCAAGGGGGTACGTCCATAACACTCTGGAAAACGTCAGAGGGCACCTGGAGCCTGCGTCTCCGACGGAGCGCACAGGTAAGCAAGGAAGTGCAAAGAAGCCCATACGTCAGGTATTATTCTCTCCACCCAATGTACCTGTCAAGTCGCATCTACGACCATGTACCTCTACTAACTGCTAAGTCTCCTAACACGCCTCTATTAGCAGTTAGCCCTAACGCATGCGCATGGGAGATCAACCCACACGCAAGAACCTCTACATGCTACTCATCTTACACATCCTCGTGGTACAACTGTGTCAAGGTATATGCGATACACTACAGACGGTAGTCCCTTAACTCTAGGTTCATGTGCAACCAAAGGATAGTAACAAAGTAAACTAATAATTACTGAGCATGTAGTAAATCAAGAACTGTAATAACTAAAAATAATGAACAGTGATATATAAATAAATGTAGACTAAATATAAACAGTATAATGGCAAGGTATCTTGTCTGATTCCGTGCTGTAAATATGAAACACCGCTCCCGCGTCAACGCCTCCGGAACCCGACACTCCTAGATAATTAATTAACTAAATTAAGTCACTACTTATGAAACTTACGATACGACTTAATTAGTCAAATTAATGTGTTAAAATTATATTCAATCTCTCGTAGAACCATTTAGATCCATACAATCACACACAGGTTCCACGAGACATTGAAACACAGTTTTAGGGTTTCTAACTTTTAATTAGTCGGTTATGCCCCTACTTCAATAACATACTTAAAATTCATATAAAAATCATAAAAATAGTATTTAAACTAATTTTTTACAAATTTATCTCTAAATTCCAGAATTAATATTTGTAAAGATATTTATGACTAGTTGATTAATAAGTCAGCTAGTCTACCCGAAACTCGTCTGGAACATAGTTAATGACTCAAAATTTCTAAAATAACCAAAAATATATTTTAAACAGTAATAAAATAATTTATTTCATAAAACAATATCAGAGTTACAAGGGTTGATTTATACTACAAGTTTGGGACATTCTAGGTCAGCCGGTTACCCGAAATTAGCTAGTTTTGACCTACAATTTTTCTGACCAGATTTGAGTTGCTAAAATCATGGAAAAATACTTAAAAATCCTAATTTATGTATATGAACACACATAAAATTCAGTTTCGAAAATATGCACCAATAACTCATAGTTCATTCACAATGGAGTTAATTTTGATCCTACCGACACATGAATATTATGCCTATATTTTATAAAATATTTATGGATAATTATACCTAACAAAAGCCATCAAAATATGATTTCTACAGAATTAATAACACACTTTCTACAGAATTTTAGCAAAAGTTTTTAGAAGAAAAGATTAGGGTTCTTACCAAAGATTCTTGCTAGAAAGGGTGATGATGACTTCTCTTCACCAAAGCTCCAATCTTTTCTGCTATCATCACTTGCTAATCCTCTCTTGGTGAGTATGAGAGAGTTTATAATTGCTATAGAGGATTGGTTGGGGGATATAGAGTTTTTAGGGTTTGTTTTGAGGGGTTTCGGGGATGTATGGTGGAGGAGATGAGTTTTTGTGAAGGATGGAGAGATGTGCAATGGAGGAGATGATGTATGGAGGCTACGGAGAGTTTGTTGCTGCCGAAATTATGGAGAGGGAGAGAGTTTTGGTCGGCCAAAGGTGAGGGAGAGAAAGATTAGGATTTGGTTGAGATTTGGGATAAGTTGGTATATTTAAATGTATCCTTAAATAAATTTTAAGCAATCTAGGATTTAAATCCTATTTAATTTGATGCATTTGGCCATGGGGGGTTGCTTGGCCGAAATTATCATGGTGGGGGTCCACTTTACATGATTTGGTTGTTTGGTGAGTTGGCAAGTTGATTGGATTGAGGATTTAAAAAGGGGTTTCCTAATATAGAACTATTTAATTCTATCTATGTAATTACACTACAAAATCTGAATTAAATACAAATAAATGTAATTATTAATATTTATTAATGCCCAACATATCTACATAGGATTGGATTTGGCTTGGAAGAGATTTGGGAAGGTTTGGTGCAACCGGATCTCCTAAAAAGTCATAAAGGCTTTCTTAACTAATTAATTAAATAAAAAAATATAACTTGTGCCATAATTTGAATGGTTAACATGCAAGAGATTACAATATGACCATGGCATTCCTAACATGGCTAGCATACAAGTTAAAGCACCCCACTACGCTAAGCATGCCATACTTTCTAGTCATCTTGCATATTCAAACTCAACCATGGCTATAGTCCTTTTATATAATATAAATAAGAAAAAATAAATTAGAATTAAATAAAATCCAAAAATAATTTAAATATTCCTTTAAATTATAAGGATTTTACATCCTACCCAACTTATGACAATTTCGTTCTCGAAATTAAAAATAATCATAATATCAAGAATTGCGAAATTTTGTACGATGGGAGAGTAGGTACGTCAAATTGTAGTTCATTTTTTTTTGAAAGGATGGAGGGGTGGTTGTCATAGAAATCCCAATTGACCTCATATTCTACAAGATGGGGTATGCTTCCTTCCAGACTCTACCCAACTTATAGAAGTTGGCCACCCGTAAAGATCGTCATCATTACAAGACTTTGAGGAGGTCAATTTTTAGGGAGGGGCACGAGAATAATGGATACTTCTGACCGCAGTCTTTGATTATAAGTGAGCCTCGATAACACTGTGACATTCTTGGTCAATAACAACTATAAGAAAGTTACTACAATCAAACATTGTCACTCTAGGGGTCATGTTTTTGACAAGCTAGTAGCGACCTCTTATTTGAATATACTAAGGTGTGTCGGTTCAGAAGGATTCGTTCCACGTCTAACATGGGAAACAAAGAAGTAAGCTTGAAAACTTAGGGAAGAAAAATTTATGGCCAAGTGATGAGAATCAAAAAGAACCCAGGATATAGAATATGATTAGGCAAGTATTTTGAAAACTCTAAGTCATAACGACTAATATGTGTGGGCTGATGTTTAGTGTTGTGTAGGAGGCATGCACTTGCTTGTTGGAAGGCATATATCATAGGTGTGCTATGTATTGCATAGATCTTGAATATTCAGTTTAATTAAGGGAATGGGTCGATATTTGCATGGGTGAAATCGAATAGATCGAATTTGGGTCTCTATGGTTTGTTTTGAGAAAACAATGTGTCATACACATGGTGTAATTTAAATGGAGCACTAAAAAGTTCGTTTGTGTGGGATATATATGTCATACGAGTAGTATGACTAGTCTAGTTCGTGAGTGTGAACTTTGTCGAAAGGAAAAGGCTAGTATTGTGCTTCAATTATCAAAATCATGGTCGAGGGTATCAAATGATACGAATATGGGTCGACGTTATGAACCATTGAATTGTTAGTCTAATTTGAACCAATCATTTCCAACCACTTGCTAATTCCAAAATCTTATATTTCTTAGAGAGGCTTGCGATCTATTTGGCTCAAAAATTTTGCTCTTGATTTAAACAAAAATGATTTTATGATTGACTTGAAGAATTTAGGTTACAACCCGTTACCGTAGTTATCTAAACACACGAGCAAAGGGATATAAAATGCAAAATAAAAGATCGTTTCATAAATTCCATACAGACGGAAGAACGGTCACGATTGTAATCCCATTCTGAGAGGTAGAGTATAATAAGTTCAATGTTCTACCCAACTTATAGAAGTTGGTTAATCGGGGAAAGCACAGTAATAGGGCTTCTAAGAAGGTCAAATTTCAAGGAGGTATAGGAAGTATGAGGTATTTCCAATCATAGCCATAGACTCTATAGGAAGTCTAGGTAGTATCTATTTAATATGGCCCATATATTAATTATGTTTGGTCAAGACAGTATGAGAGGTCTTGGTCAAGTATATCCGGAAGCAAGTTGGTACCGAGAGATGCATAACATAGGCTACAAAGAGATGCAGTTACGAAATCTATGGAAGGTGAATTAGTGAGCCAAGAGGTGGGACCTACATAAAAGGGGTGAGGGCCTATTTTATCAAGTTTGGTTTTATAGTCCCAATATGGCGATAGGCTTTGATAGGTTTAACTGAGTCTTAATATGTTCCCTAATTGGACTTCAATCTTTGATTGCATGAACTTTAGATTTTAATCTATGGTGGCTGGACAAAATTTTATGAAATTTTAAACCATCCCTATTAGGTTAGGGTAATGTAGAATAGGTTCAAATTCAAGTGGTTGGGCAAATTTCTCGTCGGGTTGTTAGAATAGGTTCTATAAGTCATGAGATGCGCCTTCCATGACTTTTGTTTTTAAGTAGCACACAAGGCCTCTATTGAGTGGCACACTAGTGGCATGTGCGTAGAGGGCTTCGAGTAGATCAAAACCATATATTGGACCAAAAGATTTGAGTCAAGGTTGGATCTCTAACTGCAGTCCGAAAGTACATCGGTGTTATGGTAAGGGTTATCGCTAGTCCCTTTTGACCTGAAAGTCGTATCATAATAATAGAGTCCAAGGAGATGTGTTTGTGTGGGATATGATATGTCTACTTTAAGGTGGACTCGTTTAAGTTTTGCATAAAAATTTTGTTAGAAGGTAACAGCTAGTATTACACTTCAAATATCAAAGTCACAGTAAGGGACACCAAAAGATCTAAAAAGAAAGTAGGAGTTCACGTGTCACTAATTTATCTACTAGTGAGAACCAATTTACCTCAATCAATCGATAATCCCCAAATTCCTAAAAGTAAGAATGGCTTACAATCTATTCACTCTAGAGACTAGGACATGGTTTTAGGAATAATGAGGTTAGAAATATTTGAGTCGTGATATCGTACCTTGACATTTGGTAATAATAAGTCACGATGTGATTGATAACATGATAGGGTAGTTGTGAATCAGTTTCGAGGATTGTATCCCCGAGTCCTAATAAATGGAAATGTTCGCGTACAGTGGTACCTGAGTCGATAAGATGGAATGACCCACTTGTCCATGGTATACGAGAGTCTATCGGTGGAATAACGAACTCTAAAGCACATCATGGAAAAGATCCCTAACTACTAAGTCGTGAATTTCTATTTGTGTCAAACCTGCCAGACTATAGTCACAAGCGTTCTAGAGGTATTAAATATAGTGCTCATGCATCACTTGTTGATTACTAATACAACATAATGACGGGGCGTCATGCTACAGATTTTGGCTAAACTGGTGAATGTGTTGTTCTAATATTATGTCACTTCTTTGATACTAGAATTTTGTACCTAAAGCAACATCTGTTGAATCTCTAATCTTGGAATGGGTGTCTACCACAGTCCTTGCAATGCTTGTCCTTGTTTTGGTCTATTCTTCTCTGTCTAAATTATAGGGGCCTAGTCAAGTGAGGTTTGAGTTAAGGCATACGGGTTGCTAGTTATGCCAAGAATCAAGATGAATATTTGGAGACTCACAATAAATGATTCCTAGAGATTAGACAGTCTCATAGGTTTTTGGTTTACCCAAGGGTAAGATCTTACTCATCTCTCAAGCTCAAATGACTAGAAGGTCACGATATTACTATTAGGGTCGAGGGAAGGACGAGCAACTTTAGACAAGGTTGTAGTTATATGGATTGGCCGATGGTTGCTATACTTGTGCATATAACTACCATGGCCATGGGGATACTCTGTATTTATCTATCAAATACGAGCGTT
>JANAVB010027861.1:0-61248 GCA_029216955.1 Iris pallida | reverse complement strand
CCTGAAGACCCGTCTATTCTTGATGGAGCTCCCTCTCCGCCTCTCCACCCCGGCGAGCCCTGCCACTACGGTGGCCCCCCCGACGTCAACCCCCCTTCAGTTCTCCTTCGGGCCCACCGGTGATCTTCTCCGCGGAGCCTCTAGCCCGTTGCTCCGTCGGTGATCGAATTCGAATGTTCAAAATTCAAATCTCGTGTTCCCGCATGCGCCCCCCAAGTCTCGGGGAGCCATGCGCCTTTCTGGCGTCGCGCTTATAGCCCCGCCGCCGCGAACGACGTATGCGCCCCTCCAGTGGGCAATGCGCCCGCTTCTTCGTTGAGGGCCTGCAGCCTTCAGAGCCCAACGCTCTGGGTCATGCGCCAGGGTTGGACGCCGGGTTGCTCACAGCAGTCTTTTGCGTCCGTTATCCCCTCCCCGAGGCTGCCTTCAGCCCCATCTGCGCCAGCTCAGGAGAGTCTTATGCGCCTGCCCTCCGTGCCCTCAGGGCCTGTTCTGTAAACCCCCATAATTTATAATTGATTTTTTAATTAAATTAATATTGTTACGTATTTTATTAGTTATAGATATATTACTATTAAGTTATTAGTATAATTAAAGTATGTGTCTATATACATTATATATGGGTGCATGTTAATAATTCTATTAAATAAGGTGTATAAAATTCTAGGATTTTAGGAATTTATTGGTAAATTTTGGGTAATTTATTGCTTGCTTATAGAGATATATATATATATATATATTTATATTTGATATATATGTATATATATAAATACTTAGTTATTTGTAAAAAAAATATAGATGGGAGTGGGGCCCGGCCAACAACCCAGCGGAAGGGGGGGAGGGCGGCCAGGCTAACTTTCCAAGCCTTGGTAAAGGCTTATGTTAAAAAAAAAGAAAAAAAAAGAAAGCAAATGAGTTGGGGACCCGACACCTATTCCTAATCCCACACCATGTTCACCCGCGGCAGTAGCTGCAGTAGGAACCCGAGGCATATATTATTCCTATTACAAATAGGAATGATAACAGCAGCGCGGCGGACAGCATATATATTGCATCCGCTCAAAAACTAAACCCTAACTCCTTTCCATCTACACTCGACCTCGACCCCAAGGCCGCCGACCTCACCGCGCACACCCCGGGCGCCGGACAACCACCGCGCCACCGCCAGGATAGCCGGAGCACCGCCCCAACCGACAACAACCGACCCTGCTCAGGAACTAGACAGCGAGGTACCCTTCTTCCCATCCTATTTTCTTCACGCTCACTCGAAGATTTCTTGAACTATCAATTTCTATGCGCAGCCCATATGAACCCCTCCAAGCCCCTTCTGATAGAATCCTGGGAACCCCGGGGGTTCTACTGTTGAAAATAGAGTTTTAATCCAGTCCCAAACCACAACTTAGAAGCCCGATTCCGACCTGTAGGTCGAGATTTTTCAGGAACTAATTAAAACAGTCGTTAACAATATAACCAAGAGTAGAACACAACTTTTGGATCGAAGTTTCGTTTAATATATAGGAAGAAAACTGTATGAGAAGTTGTCGAAAAAAACTGGTTTCTAAATCACAAAAATTCTGGAATTTTGTCCGATAAGACGTACGCCCCGACAAACCGGGCGACATGGTCGCACGCTATACGCATCGAAAGACACGTATGGACATTGCGGACGTGTGGGAACTGACGGAACTCAGTTTCGTCGTACGTGCTGCGCGACGAAACCAACGCATATCCGTCGGGATACCCCGTATCGGCGTTTTGCAAACTTGCCCATAACTTCGTGTACAGTCGTCGGATTGAGACGAAACTTACGCCAACAGGTCCGGATCGAAATTTTGGTCCTGCATGCAAAGTTTGGTTCGATTCTGAGAAGGTCGAATCGGAACCCAATTTTGGCGGGCCTGCGGACCACTCAAACGGACGATTTTGTACACGGCTCCTCGGAATTCAAAATTGGACATACCGTTGAGTTCCTCTCTTCAAACTGAAACTGTAGACATGTAGTTTGACGACTTTAGAGACCATAGACTTTGGCACGCGTTTCGGTGCAAAGCGAGTCCAACGACGGACATCGTTTTGATCCAAAATTATGATTTTGCCCCTGTTCTAGAATTTGACTTTTGGACAGGCATTTCCCAGGTATATCTTCTTCACCAAGATCATTTTTGATGTTTGTTTCAGCGTTTGGAGTCATCTGTGATTTGTGAGTTTTGGTGCTGACACTTGCTACTCTTGGACTTGCCACTTTGCACATCAGGCAAGATACCTTGCTACCTTACTCTGTGATTATATTCTTATTTTCAGTTGTTATTTTTAGCATTTTATTTCATAATATTTAAACTGTGCGTCCAAGTCACACTTAGGTGCAAGCGACTCTATCGGTCATATTTCTTGCTTTATTTATTTTTCTTGTATTGACTTAGCTTATTTGACCACCCATTGATGTTGAGGTATTGGTATATCTCATATGGCCTTGACACTTGTTGTATCATGTGATGTGAGTCACATGTAGGACGTTTCCGCGTAGTTGGCTGGCCACCGATACGTATGGAGCGTGCGACGGATAGGAGTAACTGCCAATAGTATTGCATGTTAGAAGACTTGGCGGTTACTAGAGGTTCATATCAGTCATGGAGATGATGATACTAGGCATTGGGTGGGGAGAACAATACCTGATGTATGGGCTTCTTTACACTTCCATGGTTACCTGTGCGCTCCTCCGGAGACGCAGGCTCCAGGCGCCCTCTGACGCTTCCCAGAGCGTTATGGACGTAGCCCTTGCACATGGTGCCCTCTGACGCTTCCCGAGCGTTATGGACGTAGTCCCCTGGTACCTTTTATGGGAACTATGCCGATCCCATTTTTCAGCCAGGGTTCATGCGTCGAAGGATTGTATCTCAACTACATATTCACAGTAGAATGGTCAGGAACCCGGTTGCATGCATACCTTTCTCTTGTTATATTATCACAGTTTATATGGCATGGTATTTTCTTGTATCTTGCTATGTCCCCTGAGGACCTGGTTATCTCTCCAGGTTTAGACGATATTCCACAGGAGTACGGAGCGGCATTGAAGCTATCCTACATTGATGATGAGGCAGTGCCTTATGACTTCTAGTCTATTTCTTATCTGAGACAGTTGTAGACATTATTTACATCTCTTTTCTTTCTATTTTGCGGAGGTCGGACTCCGATCTTGTGAGACTATTTTCATAGCTGTTTGGAGTGAGTATGTTCACCCGGCTATATTTTGATACTCTTATTATTTATTTGGACTTCATTATCTTCTGTGTTGAGCTGTGATGAGATTAGATATGTTATTTTGGCCTGTGATTATTTATTTACAGCTTATGTGCATATATGAGGATTTCCATATATTGGATTGTTCTTCGTATATGTGCAGCTGGCATGTTCACGTACTTGGTCCTATGTATTTTGGGACTGGGGCGTTACATGTTCCGACGCACACCCCTGGCTTCGGTCCTACGGAGGCCCGACCCCATGTGCCCAGCCTGTCTCCTCTCCCCTGCCCCTGGCGGGTGTTCAAGCACCCGATTCAGAGGTCCTCCCTGCTGCTACTTACACCAATTGCAGCTGCCACTCGACCAGAGTTTTTTTGGGACACGTCGGTGCTTCCCCTCCCCGTGTCCCGAGCCCCTCCACAGCTCCTCCCCCTAATCGGTCTTTTGTCGATGTTCAACGCCCGGATAGGATGTCGCAGCTGCCTCCCCCAGCTTCTGGTGTCGAGCTCCCTGAGCTTAAATTCCTTTCTCCACCCGAAGGAGAACACAACAACGTGCCGTTCTCCACCGCAGAAATTCACTCTTCTCCACTACCTTTTCGAAATCATTCGTACTGAAATTCCAATCAGATGCCCCAAGCTCCCGGTGGCGCAGGAAGCCATATCTGGTTGGGGTCTTTCCTTCCCTTACAAGCTCACTCCGGTTGATTCCAAGCACCTATTCCTCCACCTCTCTTCTGAATATGATTGCTCACTAGTTTGGGCTAAGGGCACTACCTCCATAGGAGCTCATACCATAAAAATTACCAAATGGTCCCCTAACTTCAATTTCGAGGGCGACTCTGAGATTATCTCCACATGTATTACTATGCCACAACTCCCCCTGGTTTGCTTCGCCCGTGCGGCTCTCAAGAGGATTGCAAGTTCATTTGGGAAACTCGTCACTATTGTCGACGAGACCCGCCATCTATCAAAAGGCAACTACGCCAAGATTTGCGTAGAGATCGACCTATCTGCCGAACCCCCATCCTTTATTCAGCTAGAGTTGGGAGGACGGACACACCTACAGGCACTGGATTACGACAACAACATTAGATTCTGCTCGTACTGCCAGATTAGAGGCCACTTATCGAAGCAGTGCTTCAAAGCACATCCCGAGCTCAAAAAGAAACTACCCCCAAGAAACCTACCCCAGAAGATCACCAACCACCCAAAACAACTTACCACTCCAGGCCCGATCCTCCCCCGTCCCAATACACACTCCCACTTTGCTGAGAGTGACAGCTCCCCCAGTCCTCCACAACATTCAGCGGAGCACAGCATCACAGCCCCAGCCAAGCCATCCGGCATCACCCTCCTCAACAGATTCGACATCCTGAGTGCCCCTCCAGAGGGAGAACCCATCCCCCTTCTTCCGAGTTCGAAACCATAGGAGCGCGAGCGGTCGAGCCTCCCGCAATATCCCAGCTCGAAGGAGACCATACTGAGGATGCCTCGGAAGAAGCCGGCGATAGTAGGTCAGAGACCTCCCATCAGGGAGCCGTCACCGAGAAAGCCCCGGTAGATGTCGACAATACGAGGCTAGAGACCACCCATCATGAAGCAGATGCCCTAATACCTTCGCCTCCTCCGGAAGTGGGAGAGCGGTCACCAGACCTCGAGTATGAAGCACGAATCCGTCAAGCTCAGGATGCGGGCTTCCTTAACCACAACAACCCCTTCAGCACGCTCGCCGAGATCGAATCAGACCTCGCCATCACATTGGAGAATGGTCAAGAGATTGGAGTCCAGAAAGCAGTCACCACTGTGCCTTATACGGGCCCCTCTACTCACCAAATAAAAAGAAAATGAAAAAAATTGTTAGAGCCAGAGAGCCGGCGGTCATGACCACCCGGTCAGCTTCAAAGCTCAACCCAACTCCCAATAGCCATCATGGGAATGCTTAACATCCTAACTTGGAACGTCAGAGGGCTAGCCAATAAACCGACTAAGAGGAGATTGACATCCCTCATCAAAATCCATCGGATTGACATTCTCGTCATCATCGAACCCAAAATACAACAGAAAAACCTCAAAGCAACCCAACTTCAACTCGGCTTCCCGAATGCCATTGTCGGGTGTCATGACATTTGGAATCTCCTTTCCAACGAATGCTCGTTCGGCACAGTCCTCGACTCTGATCAGACGCTGTCCTGCTGGGTAGAACCCTGCCCTACCCTCCAGATCCCTCATCTCCGCCGTCCACGGTAGCTGCGACTTCGTCGAACGAAAACAAGTCTGGATCACCCTGACGGAGATCCACAGCTCCTTCAACACCCTCCCGTGGCTGTGTATCGGGGACTTCAATACTATCTCGAGCAGCGAGAAAAAGATGGGGGGCCGCCCTCCCCACCAACCGGCTATGAACAACTTCAACTCCTTCATCTTTCAGTCCAACTTACAACCTCTCCCCTTCTCCGGGAACTCATTTACATGGTACAACATGCAAGAAGAAGCTCGCCGCCAATACTCTTGCTTAGATCGAGCCCTCGTCAACACCCGATGGATCGACATGAACCTCATTTCCAACCTTTCCTACCTCAACACCACAGAATCAGACCACTCCCCCTCCTCATCGAAGTCAGCACCAGCAACAATCATGTTAAAAACCCTTCAGATTCCTGGATCTATGGAGACACCACCCTCAATTCTATAACATCGTGGCGTCCGCATGGAACTCTGTCTCCAACCCGGACCCCATTATTAGAATGGCCGCTAAACTCAAGGCTACCAAGTATGCCCTCGCCTCATGAAGTAAATTCACTTTCAGAAATATTTTCCAGGAGATCAAGACCGCAGAGGATGATGTCATTCGTACCGAAATCAGTTTCGCCTCTGACAGATCCTCCGAGAATCGTGCTACCCTCTATCTCAACAAAGCCATCCTCAAATCATGCCTCAAAGTGGAAACAGAATTCTGGAGGCAGAAAGCCAGAGTGCAGTGGGATAATATGGGTGATAGAAACTCTGCATTCTTCCACGCTTGTGTTAGGGGACACAAGCATCAGCTATCCCTTCATCAAATATCTGACGAGAACGGCACAGTTCTTAAAGACCAACAGTCTATCCAGGAGGCCGCTACCAACTTTTACTCTAAACTCTTCTCCAAAGACGTCGTTACCAAAGACGATAGCTTCCTGGCTAAGGTGCCTCTTTTGATTGAGGATCAGGATAATGATCGTCTGGCTATCCTGCCCTCCGCGGATGAAGTGAGGTCTGCCGTGTGGGATCTTGACGAAACAGCACGCCCGGCCCAGACAGATTCTCGGGTGTCTTCTTTAGGTCCTTCTGGAATATCATCCACAACAATGTGACCGAGGCCGCTATCGCATTCTTCTAAGGCGCATATTACCCCAAGTCGATATCCCGGGCCAACGTTATCCTCATCCCCAAAAAAGACAACCCGGAGACATTCAAAGATTTTAGACCTATCAGCCTTTGCACGTTCACCAACAAAATCATATCCAAGATCGTAGCCACAAGGATGGTCCACATCCTCCCCAGGATAATCTTCTAGGAGCAAAGCAGATTCGTCACCGGTCGAAATGTCATGACAACATCCTATTAGCCCAGGAGATGATTACTTGCATAAAATTCCCGTCGAGAGGGGGGAATATCGCCATCAAGCTTGATATGGAGAAGGCATACGACCGTCTCGACTGGCAATTCTTAATCTGGGTCCTCCGGGCGTTCGGGTTCTCCGAAACTTGGATAGACATCGTGTACAGATCCATCAGCGCTTCATGGTTCTCCACCATAATTAATGGTCAGGCCATTGGTTTTTTCAAAGCCAGCCGTGGAGTGCGCCAAGGAGACCCCCTATCCTCCACCATATTCATCATCGCTGCTGAAGCTCTTAGCAGAAATCTCAACGACATGGCCAATATCCCCAAATTCAATCACTTCCACACCACAGCGGGATGCCCCCTCATTACCCATCTGGCATATGCAGACGACATCCTTATCTTCTCCGCTGGCGATGTTGGCTCGGTGGAGGTGGTCTGCAATACACTGGACAAATACACTAGATGCTCCGGTCAGAAGATCAATCTTGCTAAAAGCGTCATATACACCCACCACAAAGCGGACAGGAACCACTCGGCCACCCTCACCAACCTCACCTCCTCAGCATATCCTCCTTTGCCTACCTGGGATGCCCTCTGGTTTACGGCAGATCCAATTCCACCATCTTCTGCGGGGTCATCAGCAAGGTCAGGAAGATGATCGAGGGCTGGCACAACGCCACACTTGCTCCGGGGGGTAAAATTATTCTCATCAAGCATGTTCTGTCCTCCATCCCAATCTACACCCTGGCCGTCTGCTCCCCGCCTGCAAAGGTTGTGGCATCTCTGGAGAATCTATTCGCTAAATTTTTGGGGGCATCAAGAAGGCAAAGACGAGCACCACTGGACTAGCTGGGATACGATGGCCAAACCTACGAACGAATGGGGCCTTGGTTTTGCCAAAATTGGGAACATCATGGATGCATGCTATATAAAACTGTGGTAGAAGATTCGATCCCAAAATTCCATCTGGACGCGTTCATGAAAGCCAGATACTTCCCTCACGCTCACCCAACGTCGGCGGGGACAACAACCGCTCCTCAGCATCATGGCGACGTATTATCCATGGCCGTCAGCTGGCCGAACCCTTTATCCGTCCGGCTTAGCAACGGCACCTCGTCTCCATGCCACGAACGATGGATAGGTGACTCGGTCTTCCATTATACCCTTAACGCCCCTCCGAAATGCTCGATTCGGGATCTGTGGAACTGTACATCTGGTTGGAGGTGGGATCGGATCAGAGAGTGGCTCGGGTCGGAGGCAGCCCTTGTGATCGCCAACGCGAACGCTCAGCTTTTTGACCGACCAGACACCGTGTATTGGACCCCTACAGCTACTCTTGTCTTCTCGTTGGCGTCCGCCAGGTGCAAAATCAGGACCAGAGGAGTGCCGTCCGTGTTAACGGCCCCCCTACTGGCACACTTGTATTCCCCTCAAGTGGTTATTCCTCATCTAGAGAGCCCAATGTAAGAAGCTTCCGACCGATGACTCACTGACCAGCTTAGGCTTCAGCCTAGCATCCAAATGTCTACTATACTTCATACAAACCTGAATCGGCAGCTCATATCCAGACCTCCGGGGACCTTGCCGACAAGCTGTGGCATGGTCTCGCCCGCCTTTGTGGGATACAGCATCGGATCGGGGGCTTCAATGATCTCTTGGCCAACTCGGGACACTCCTACTGCCATCAGATCGCTGCAGCCGCTGGTATATGGGTTCTCCGGAAAAATCATAACAAATTCAGATATGAAGGTCGTCTCTATGACGCGGATCAGCTGATCAGAGAAGCGCGGCGCCAGGTCCTTAAAATCCAGCAACGCTGCTTCCACTCTCTAATCGAGTTTTGGCAGGCGCTGCTTTAGTCCTGCGGGAGCACCTTGGGGCTCCCGTTCTCTCTTTTGTGCTTTCTTGTCTGTCATGCTGGACGCGCTTACTTGTATAGGCTTCGGCATTTTGCGCCTGATACATCAATAAATTCTCTGTTTCATAAATATATATATATATATATATATACATCATAAATTCCCTGTTTCATATATATATATATATAATATAATATATAATACATCAAAAATTCCCTGTTTCATATATATATATATATATATATATAATATGTATATATTATATATTATATAATAACATATATATATATAGAATATATATATAGACATATAGTTTGACGACTTTAGAGATTGTAGATACTGGCAGGCTTTTCGGTGCAAAGCGGGTCCAACGACAGACATTATTTTGACCAAAAATTACGATTTTGCCCATGGGTCAAGAATGGGACTTTTGGGTAGGCAATTTTACATTCTTTTATACCAAACACATTGGTGATGTCTGTTTCAGCATCCGGAGACTGTTGTACGAGTTTGACTGTTGTGGCGCAATGAGTGATTGGTATTATTGGTTTCACCAACAAATGACTCTAGGCGAGTACATTTATTATTTGTTTTCGATATTGTTAATTACTATCATTCATTGTTAGTCATCTAATATTTGATTCTTGACACGCTCGTCATACGGATACCACATTTGTCTTTCTTTTATATCTTATCATATTTTTTACCTATCGTATCGGGAAGCGAAAGTACCAAGTAGATGTGTGATGACTAAAGACCGTGTTTTATTTCATACATTATTGATCTCGTAGGCCGTGTTTTATTTCATACAATGTAGCCCTCGTAGAAAGTGATTTATTTTATTACTATTTAGATATTGTAGACCTTGCGGTGTAGTGTCCCAGCCGATCACACATCGAAATGAGTACTTCAACATGCTTTAGATATCAATGTTCCTCGTTCCACCCTTTATTTGTTCCATATTTTTTTGTCTCTTGTTCATTGTATTACCATGTTATAGTAGTTTCTCTCATCATGTACTTTATGGCTAACCTCTTTTTTATAGTTGTTATTATATATTGGAATTGTACTCAATGAATTGTACTCATTCCATTTTTGACTGAAAACCGTCATTTTTTAGATAATAGCCTGCTATATTGTGCTTGGACCATTGGGGAAGACATGTATATAGGATGAGGTCAACCATAGAAGGATAGTTAGATGTGTCGGCAGTTTTTAATATTTGTAAGAGTTTATATTTTACTTCAAAAGTAAAACTTGTAAATATTGTAAGTTAATTTAGTTATTGTGAATGAGCAAAAAGTTATTATTTTATTTGATTTTGAGCATCATGGCCTTGACATCGTTCTACTGCCGACACTGCGGCGTAGGCTGGCTTGGACACGCACTCATATCCCAAAAAGCGAGTGTGGGTCATGACAATCTCCGAATCAATATATCAATCACTTTGAGATGATGATCATCTTCAGCAGAACGATGCTCTACTTACTAGAGTCTTCGTCGGATGCTTAGCAGGTGTTACCCATGAGTGGTACCGAAGCTTGCGAGATGGTTGCACAACATTCTTTACAGTTTTGAAGCATATGTTCTTGGAACGATTCTATAGAGGGACTCAGGACATGACTATGTCCGCCCTCACTAAAATCAAATAGAAGACCAACTAAACAACCGAACGTTTCATAGAGCACTTCCGACAGGAGGCACTCAAAATTCCTCTAGGTACTCCGGACGCATTGACGATTGATACATGAAAATCAAACTTGTTACCTATCGTCAGCATGTGGACGGGACCTACACAATTTCATGATTGGGCTTCCTTCATAGTAAGTGCCAGAGCAGCCGATGATAGTGCTGAAAAGTTTAAGCAACTAGGCATTCTAATGCCTAATCTTGATAAAAATAAGCATCCCGCAACCAGTAGCGGTAGTCACCAAAACAATCACAAAGGCAAAGAGGCGTTATCCATCAACGTAGGTCAGTCAGCATCTACAACAATAGTACCTCCACAGAGGGCGTCACCACGACCTAAGGAAGAGTATTCCTTCGTTGACTATGACGTCATGAGCATCTTTGATTGCTTGATCAAAAGCAATAAACTTCAACCGCCAAAAATCAAATAGCCAGATGAAGTAGGTAAGATTGACAATCCTAAATATTGCATATATCATATATTTCTGGGATATCCAACCAGGGCATGCTATGTGCTCAAAGAAAAAATCCAGGAGATAATCAATGCCAATGCAATCACCCTCCGAAAGGATAAGAAGACGGTGACAACTATTGTCGTCTCTTTACAATTCGGAGACTTCGCTCCTCAGTTAGTTCCCAATGATGTTGTCCCGATTCTGAAGGCAACTATAAAGATTGTCATCCTCCCACCAGTACGAAATAACGGTTTGGTTCCACTGTCAATAGCCGAAGACGAGATTATATGGGCTCATCAAGACCTCGTCGGTGAATTTGAACAGAATACATCCGTCCCTTCTCCTAAATTAAAGAAGTCAGCCAAGTACAAAACATGCAACATGACTTCAAGTGAGCACTTCTGGCTTGATGATCGTGTTCCTTCTTTAAAGGACATTTTTATTCCGACAAGATCTGCACCTTCTTCTCCGAATACTGCCTCACTGACATCAGAAGTAAATTACAAGCCCAAATTCTATCGATACAGTCAGCAATCTCATGAATTGATAATAAAGATGGGATATGACATTCAGAAAGCCCCAGGCTTGAGCAATGGAAGGAGTCTCCGATACCCTGTTCTTTATAACTTCAAGACAACAAGTCTCGTATTGGACTGGAATTTGGGATAGATCACACAATTCCCCATAAGAGAAAGAAGCCCTCCAAGATCAAATCACGAGTGAGGACCTGTAACATAGTTTTTCTCTCGCCTGCTTTTGAAGAAGAAATCTTGACCGGTATTAGATTTGGTTGACTCTACATTAGAGACTACCTAGAGGGTCAAGAGAATAAAGTTGTCACTCCCCTTCCTACTCATGATGCTCCTCCAACATCAGCTCTACCAGCTGACTCGGGTCCTTCTAAGCCGACAACAGCTGGTAAAGGCAACCAATAGGTTCGCTTTGACAAGAACCTGAAGCAGACAACTCCACTGCAAGGTTTTCAGAAACCATACCATTTTGACATATTGGCTCAACTAGCCAATACTCCAGCAAGATTATCAATCTTTGAGCTCTTTCGTCTCTCAAAGGAAACTCAAGAAACACTAAGCAGAACTGTGATACAAGCTGATGCTTGTCTTGCACATCTCAAGAAGTTGGATGAAGAACCTGTGGCATGCCCTCAATGTCATAGTATGATGGAAATCATGCCAAATATCACCTTCACCCAGGATGACATGCTTTTGGAGGACAATCGGCACAATCGACCTCTTTATTTCACTGGGTACGTCGACACGATGAGGGTGGATCGTATCCTTGTCGATCTCGGGTTTTCACTCAACATAATCTCGAAGACTTGGTTGGATTCTCTAAAGATTTCAGTCCACAGTCTCTCAGCAACAATTACAACTATTTTTGGATTCAATTCTGGGAAGAGTAACCCGCTGGAAAAGATTCGCCTGAGAGTCCAAATCGACGATCTTCGTACAAAAATCACTTGCTACGTGATTGACAACCACGTTTCCTACAACCTACTACTATGAATGCTGTGGTTGCATTAACATAACCTTGTGCCATCCACGCTCTACCGATGTTTTAAATATATAGATGAAAACGGAGAGATTAAGAAGGAAGTTGCTGACCTCAATCCTTTTCAGGGTGTCGAAGCCTATTATACGGACTCCAGAATATACAAAGAAGGGTACATGAAGGTCGTGTTGGCTATGGACACCAAGAAAGACCAAAAAGACGATCCAGATGACGTCTTGGCGATTCCAGTCAAAGGACGCATCTCTCGTCATTCCTCTTCTCAGACGCTAACCATCACTCTCGTTCCTCCTACTGAAAAATTGGAACAAAGGGAGCTCACCTCTTCTGAGCCTCTTGTTATTGAACGCCGTCATAACAAGCCTACCGCTTCTCTTTCTCCTCCACTTATTGTCAACCTGGCAACATCTCTAGCCAGGGTCACAAATGCTGTTGTAACTGTTGAGACCAAAAATATAAATAAAGCAGTATCTCCTTCGCAGTATATTGATGTCAACTTTTATGCACAATATTACTTAGAATTTCTGGACAATTTCGAACCTCACACCTTAGGAGGAGCAATTCAACCTCTTCAAGATGATATAGTTTACGAACCAATGCAAAGTTTATTCTTCGTAGTTCCTCCGCAGAACGACAATGATCATCAAATTCTCTCCAGTAGAGAACGTAATGAATGAACTATACTCAACATCGATTCTGAAAATGATGATCGTGGAAGAATACAACTACATCGTTATAGTCAACAATCCAAGAATATTATCTGGAAAATGGGTTACGACTTTGGATCCGGACTGAATGGAGGCAAAGGTAGACGTACTCCTATTGGACTACTTGCTCTGAAAGGAAAGTCATCACAATGCTATGACAAGACCAGACATGGGTTAGGCTACATTACATCGAACACAACCCCGGATAGATCTAAATCAGATAAAGAGATACGATCTCACTCTTCCGATTTTCGCTTCATGGGACTCAGATACCAGCATAGGAGAAGTTCATCAACTGACTCTATCTGTCAATATGGTGACAAATAAATTTCCAGATGACGATGACAATGATGACTTTATCTAGACTTATGAGGATGTGCCTTGGGCACAAAGGATGGATACTCAATGGAAACTTCGCTTCGAACAACGTGAACCACCCACTGAGGATGAGCAAATCCAAATCGACGTCGGAGACGAAGCTTCTCCAAGGCCAATCTTTATCAGCAAAAGCCTTCCTGAAGCAGACATACAAGACTTGATCCAGCTTATTAGAGAATACATTGATGTATTCGCTTAGAGTTATAAAGATATGTCAGGTCTAGATCCTCAGATCACCATTCACAAGCTCAACATTTTGTCGAATGCTAGGCCGTTGAAACAACAACAGAGATGGTTCCGTCTTGATATAATCGATGCTATAGAAGCCGAAGTCAAGAAACCCATTAGCTGCGGATTTGTTAGGGATGAACAACATCCCGATTGGGTGGCTAATATCATCCCAGTTATGAAGAAAATAGGGAAAGTCCGAGTGTACATCGACTTTAGAGACCTCAACGCAGCTTATCCCAAAGACGAATTTTCTCTCCAAATGACTGATATCATGATCTACAATACCTGTGCGTTCGAGCGAATGTCGTTCATGGACAAGTTCTATGGATATAGTCAGATCAGAATGAATCAGAAGATGAAAAACATACACCCTTCCTCACTCCTCTCGGAGTCTATTGCTATACAGTCATGCCATTTGGTCTCAAGAACGCTGGTGCCACCTATCAGTGGGCTATGAGTACTATTTTTTGTGTATATTTATGGAAAATAGTTGAATGTTGTGTCGACGATATTGCTGTCAAGAGTCATCTAAAGGAGGACCACATCTAAGACTTAAGAACTATTTTCAATCTAAAGCATCAACATCAACTCAAGATGAATCCTACCAAGTCATTTTTGGGAGTCTCTAGTGGCAAATTTCTCGAATTCGTTATTCCCTCTAAGGGTATATACATTGAACCTGAGAAAGCCAGAGCCATCCAAGAGATGTGTCCTCCACGCAACCTAAAAGAGCTGTGAGGATTCCAGGGACGACTTGTGTATATCAGGAGATTCATCTCAAATCTCTCCGGATGCTGCAAACCGTTCACTCAACAAATGAAAAAAGGTTTGTCTTTCGTTTGGACTGACAAATATGCCAGCAAGCATTTGAAGATATTAAATGGTACTTGTTGAACCCTCCAGTCCTAGTTCCTCTGATCACAAGAATACCCTTCCTGATGTACGTTCGAGGAATGGATCATTCTCTTTGAGCTCGCTTAGCCTAGAAGAATAATGAAGGCCATGAGCAAGCAATCTACTATCTCAGTCGCACAATAATTGGTGCTGAACATCGATGCAGCTTAGTAGAAAAAGAATGCTTAGCCTTGCTGTTCGCCGTCCAGAAGATGCGTCATTACATCACGGGCCAGACCATTCATGTTATCTCCTGAGTCAATCCTCTGTGGGTTCTGATAAAGAAGCCTAATGCACTCAATTCCAGACTTGCTACATGGGCAATACTGCTAGCACAGTATGTTATGGTCTATGTACCACAGAAGTCTGTCAAGGATCGAGCCCAAGATGACTTCTTTGCTGTTCATCCAATTCTTGAAACTTTATAACTCTACGATGAAATTCCCGATGAGACTCTATAGTCCAACATGATTTTTTAAAGGAATTTTTGCATGGTGTCTATTCTTTGATGGTGCATATAGAATTGGAACTAACGGTATCATCATCGCTGGAGTAGGAATTTTCTTTAGATTCCCAGAAGGGCTAGCCATTCAAAGAGCTTATTATCTGGATGAGCCATGTTCTAACAATGTTGCCGAGTAAAACACTTTGCTCATCGGTCTCCAATTAGCCAAATAGCTGGATATTGACTATCTTGAGGTATACGGAGACTCTAAACTGATTGTCAACCAGGTTAGAGGCATGTATGATGTCCGACATCAAGATCTCATCCCTTATCAAGAAGTAGCAGTTTAACTGACTATGTCATTCAAAGGTTTCTTTATTGAGCATGTACACCGAGCGTGCAATACAGAAGCAGATGAGCCAACTAATCTAGTAGTAGTGTTAGCTGTCCTTGGGTATAGGCAACAATTAATCATCATTGCTAATCGAGAATTATTTTGTGTCGAGAATAATCTGAATATCGAATTCAGCAACGCGGTTGAAATTTGCACTACTAGCAAGGACTGGAGGACTCCTTTTATCGATTTTACAGTGCATGATATCTCGTACAGAAGAACCTAATGATGCTACGACCGTCCGTCGTCGGTCACTTCGATTCTTCTACTCATTCGTCTAGGACACTCTACCGTCGATCTTTTGATGGTATGCTTCTGCGATGTCTTGCGGAAAGGAGGCAAAGGAGATATTACGTGAAGCTCACGACGGTGTCTGTAGGGCACATCTGCTTCAACCAAAACTACAAGACCGTATCAAACGTATGAGATACTATTGATCCACTACGGTGGCAGATGCAATTGAATATGCAAGAAATTGCTGAACATGTCAAATCCATGCCGATTTTATCCATCAACCATCAGAATTCTTGCATCCCACTTCAGCATCTTGGCCCTTTGAAGCCTGGGGCATGGATGTTATTGGTCTTATCAACCCAACATCATCTCGAGGTCATCGGTTCATCTTAGATATAACCGATTACTTCTCAAAATGGACAGAGGCTATTTCTCTAGCTGAAGTCAAGATGAGTAGTGTTATCAAATTTATTAGGCATCAGGTCATTTATCGATTCAGAGTTCCCTGAAGAGTCATTCATGACAACAGACCTCATTTTGTAAGTCAAGCATTTACTCGATTTTGTAGTGACACTCGGATCGACAATATTGCTTCTATGACTTATAATCCCACAACAAACGGTTTAGTAGAAGAATTCAACAAAACAATTATCTAGCTCTTCAAAAAGTTTGTTTCTGCCAATAAATGCAACTAAAGCAAAAATATTAGAGATTGCCTATAGGCGTACCGCACTATTATACGTACCCCGATCGGCTGTACACCCTTCTCTTTGGTGTACGGATGCGAAGCTGTTTTATCGTCGAAGATTCAAATTGTATCCCTGAGGATAGCCGTCGCCAACGAGTTGACGGTGGAAAATATTAATCATCTTAGACTTCAAAAACTTGAAGCACTCGACGAGAAACGGCTGCTAGCTCAATAGCATATTGAGCTATATAAAGCCCGTATCTCAAAAGCCTTCAACCGTAAAGTCAAAGTGCGAACTTTTCAAAAAGGCTAGCTAGTCCTTATTGCCAGACGTCCTATGACTATAACAGACATGAGCAAAGTCAAGTTCAGGCCAAAATAGGAGGGTCCCTACGTCATAAGCAAAATTTTCTCTAACGGAGCTTATTAGTTGATCGGGATGGATGGTCGGATCGCTATAATGCTTATCAATGGAAAATTCCTAAAAAGTATCATGTTTGAAAGTGTGTATTATATTTTCTGATAAATATTGTACATACACAAATCTTCAAATTATTATCTTTATTCACTCTTTCGTGAATAAATTTATATATGATAAGTCCTAAAAAATCCTCAGTAGAGTCTAACCAGACCTTATGGTACATCCTCAAAAGATTACCCCATAACGTCTACCACAACATATAATCACAACATCATCTTTTGAAACTCAGTTGTTTTAAGAAATATCTTATTCTTAAGCCCTAGTTGGTTTAAGGATAATCAACAGACATACGAATTCACGTCCACATTATCTCTAAATTCCATTATCTGTATCAACGATTTACCTGATAATGTTGTCACAAAAGTAATATCATGCCAAAGTTATATTCTATCACGTCCAAGGTCTCTGAACATATATAATAAGTGGTGCTATTTTCAAAAAATACCGTGTCCACACTACTTCTGACAAAATATGTTGTGCCAAAGATGATAAGTCCACAAAATCAAAAGTTCACGACATATGAGCAAACATAAAAGGTTCTTTATTTCTTTCTCCATAAAAAGGAGTAAAGGACTACATTTGAAAAAAGGTAAAGCAAATTGCATCTTCGAACATCAAACAAAAAACATCAAGACAAGAAAAAAAAAGTCGCTTTTATTTATTTGCTCGATGATGGCCATGCTGGGGCAGGCACCACTCTCTCAACCATCGCGTATTAGAAGGCACCAACTGATCGGGTCCCTCAACAGGAGCCAGATGATTGGAACTTCCGGTGCCACTACCTTCCGATGTCGGTTCCTCCTTTACGGTGACTTCGATTTTAGGAATTATTTGCTCATTAATAGTCACCAATTCCCCTTTGATGAAAGGAGACAACACTTCCGATTTGATGGTGACCTCAGCTTTTGATGTCACCATAGACACTGTAGAAATGCAAAAGAAAATAAGAGTTAAAATTATGAAAAAGTATTATTACTAATTAATAAGAAATAAGTAATTTTTTCTAGTTTGAGCATCTGTTATGGCAGTTCTTAATTGGCGCATGTGATTGACAAGTTCTTGTTTTGCGCATGCATAAGACAAAGTGCTATTAACAAGATTTTGACACATAGCGCGCAGCGCACTTTGAGTGAACAAAGGGTGCGCGATATGATTTTGGCCAACACTCTGAAAGAGGTGGCACATTTTAGAAATTATGCAGCGCCAACCAACACTATAAAAAAGGCGATCGGCGTTGGCTTTAATTTGCGCTATCAGCGAATTGTGCCGACTCTACTGTTCTTCTTCCCCGTCCATTCATTCACCTTCAGGAGCGGAATTGGCCTCCTCGGCTCTCACCGACGGTGGCGCATGCTGTGGCGACCACAGTGGCGATGCTCGCGATGGAGCTCCGATAATGCCTTTACCCTTCGCGGTGGTGGATCTCTTTGGTGCCAATGACGATGGTGAGGAAAGCTTCGTGAACTCAAAAGGAGAAGAAGAAGAAGAAGAATAAGACGAGAGTTCGAGAGAGAAAATTATAAGTAAAGAACTCTCTCTCCATCCCGTGGGCTATTTATAGCCTGAGTCTGCACATAACAGCCGCACAAAATGCGCATGAAATAATGGGTCGGTTGGGATTCTGGGCACGCCAACCACGTATGAACACTTCTTATTCAAAGTATTTCAAATTTCAAAAATTTTGAAATTTGCAAACTTTGAAGAGGGTCTTGTAAAAGCATAAAAATATCAAGACAATGTAGTACGCTATTCACAGATAGTGCTAGGACCTATCTATCAATGTCGCCTATTATCTAATCACGCCAAAACCTAAATAGCACCATCTTCAGATAGCACAAGCTGCCACATGGCAATTTTCCCTAAAAAGCTAAGATGTCAGTCACGATGATTGACGAGACGCCAATCGATGAAAATCTTTTCAAATTTTTAGCGCACAACGCTCGAGAAGATTTTGTCAGATTTACCATAAATGATCGTTATTTTTCTTTTAGCACCATTCATTGATGGCGCGAAGTAATTAAAATTCTTCACGGACTTGATGTTTCCGCGATTGACGCAAATCAACTGATCGCGCCATTCATATACTAGCGCCAATCAATCAATTATTATACATAAGTAGTAAAATAATGTGACGCGCATTCCACTAATCTCGAGGAATGCACGCACAATACTGGCCACAACCAAATTCACTTCTCTCACAGAATGCCACACATCCCATGCAGTTAAGCTAACCATTCGCATGACTGGATAATTGTGCGCCAAACGGTACATAATCAACCCTGTTTTATACTATGCCAATCATTGTAACTAACTGACAGTTATTCCAAAACTCTATAAATATTGTTCAAAATTGCCTTTCAAAGCATCATTAAGGTTCATAATCTCCTGACCAAGCTTCAGCAGCACGCTCAAGGGCTTTTCTTCTCCGACATCCCATATTCCAAGAGATAAAGTGATTGTCTTCTGATCAGATTCCTATATTTGTACTTCCCCAGAATACAATTGTACTCTTGTACTCTCTTTTTTTTTTTAGTTGGTAGTTAAACTTTTATTTTTGCAACAACGCTCGAACGGGTTCAGCTTTGCCCAAGAATACAATTGTACTCCTGGAACTTGTTCGTAGCCGCTTAATGTGACTGGATATTCTTCCTCTGATAGCCTAATCAGCTCCCAGCGTCGCCTCTCCATTTTGACCATCGTGATCGGTGAGTTCTTCTTTGACTCTTCCCCTCTATTCACCCTTTCTTCTCATCTTCTCGTAATTATGCGTCTTTCTTGCCTTTCTTCTCAATTTTATTCTCCCTCTCCTGTAGCAGGAGAGCATTGCAACATGTTAATGATGGGTTGGGCTCCAACAATCTTGGTTGGGTCTTGGACCATGCGATTTTTATATAATTGGCTGATAACATCTAGGTAGGTCCAGCCCATGTTTGGCCAAAGGTTATTTTATTGGGCCTGATCACTAAATAAACTGAGTTTAGGTCAGTAGAAATTCAATAGATATGTTTAGATTTATCCATAGGACTTATAGATTTTGGGCTTTATTATTTGGGCTTCTATGAATAATTTGATGGGGCTTAAATGGGTATTTCTAGGATGATATAAACTAAGGCTATTTAAAGGGTTCTTTTAAGGCTTTTGGGTTTAAGTAAATTGGGCTGAATCAGTGGGCAAAAATTAGCCTAGTTAATCAACCTTTTGGGCTTTATATTATAGTAAACTTGGCTTGAACCCTTTTATTATAGTGTAAAATAATTTCGGCATTAGAACATGGACTTTGTTACTTGAAATAATTGTTTGGGCCATATATAAGTTGAATAAAGAGTTAGGAATCTTTGATAGGCTTTGGTTGAGGTTTGCCATATTTTGGGCTAAGACTCTTTAGAGACAAATAGGAATTTTCAGCAAATAGGAGTCTGGTATTAAATCTTATATTTTAACTAAGTTTGGACTTGGAGCAAATTTCGGTAAATTGGACCTAAGACATGTACATTCCTTATATTATATTTCTCAATACATTATAAATGTTGTATTTTATTTATTTATTGATCATGCTCATTTCGTGAGACAATAGTGACAGGACGTGACTCTGTATCGTTGTTATTGTTCATGTACTTTGCATATCAAATTTGACTATTGATTGCTATTATTTCTGATTCTTGGGGAAAAAGAAATGCCAAGTAGGTATGTGGGCAAACCAAATGTTTTTGACTAATAGTTCGAGCCGTACAATCTGAGAAAAAGCCTAGCCACCCACATGTTGAATACGGTATTTCAAAACACATAGATTGTTACTCGTGTATTCTTGTTTATTGTCTATTCTTATGATTAGACGTGCTTATTTTGTTCGTTGTTGTTCTCATAGTCTTTCGTGTTGCAAGTTTTATGTTTCTGGCAGTATTCAGTATTGTATTGTCTGGTTTTATTTTCTGCATTTATTTTACTACTTTCATTTGTATCGTGCGATATTTTGTATGGATGTACTTTGCTTCGTCCTAACTGTTCGACAAAACAAAAGGTTGGACGAACTTTTTGCATATTAAACGTAAAAAAGAGTACAATCGATTCTTATGCTAATAAATACAAGTACAAAAGTTCCAGGGAAAGTGTGATTGTGGAGATCGAGCACTGCAGCGGCTCCTTTACTCCGTCGATGATCCGATGATGATATGAGACTTGCTCCAACTTTTGGTGCCTTTGATGGAACTCTAGGGTTGCTGATCAGGAGGACGTCGAAGTTGAAGATTTTGATAATTCTGTAGATCTTCTTCTCCTTGTCGATCAAAACTTGTCACGACCCGCACCCATTTTTTTTTTTCCGAATACGATACGTGTCCAAGCCAGCCTACACCACAGAGTCAACGGTAGAACGCTGTCCCGGCCATGTAGGAGCATAAAAAATGCTTCATAGACCAAGTCAAAGAAATAGAGCTTTACGCTCCACAGGCTACTCTACGCAGGCTATTCTACGCAGGCTACTTTATGCGAGCTGTTTTTACGCAAGCTATTTTACACCGGGGACAGGCTGTCAGATCATGCATTTAATGCAAGTGATAATGAATCTGACATAATGATTTGTTGACAGCGTATAACACAGAATTTGAAGAGATTTGATTTACACAGAAACCAACATTGTCATTTAGTATGTGGACTGGGTTACTTTACGCTCAAAAGATAACTTCTTTTACGTATGAATACTACATGAGTTTTTTACGCTCAAAGTTGACGTGTGCGTAAAGTTTATTTGGGCTACATTTTACGCCCAAGGTTGTTTTATCAGCCACTTTACGCGAGAAGTCTATTTTGGGTCTATTTTACGCCTACTCTACTACTTTACGCTGGAAGTGTATTCTGGGTCATTTTTTACGCCCACTTGTTTCTGACCACTTAAGAACGTGGTTTGCCCACGTGGCTTTCATGCCATACTTATCGAGGGACGTGTGTACGTGCCCTCCTTATTTTGTTGAAGTAGTGGGACATGTGTCGTCCCACGTAAAGTTCATGGACGACAGTTGCTAGCGTAAAACTCCAATTTGGATGCTTTTTACGCATGATGTGTTTTAGTCTATAAATAGACTGATTTTCAGAATCAAGAAGATCACAGAGAGACAAGAGAGAATACATCAGAGAATTTGATTTTCTAGAGCATTCTTCTTCAACCTTTTTTCCAGAACAGAGTGAAGCAAAGCAGGAAAGCATTCGACCTCGCCATCAGTGCCCAAGTGCGTCGATACCTTTCTGGTGACTTAGTTCTTCCGGCTGTTCATCTTCCAGCAGTACTCTTCATCATCATCGATGGTCCAAGGAACAAAGTGATCGCCTTCAGATCAGACTTCCATAGCAATACTTCCCAGAACAACTTGTACTTCTTGTACTTTTTTGTTTTATTTCAAAAGCCAATTTTAGGTATTTTGTTAAGTGAAACAAAATGACGACTCTGCTGAGGACGACCTTCTCCTCTGATGAGAAGGCAATTGCTCAATATGATGACGATGTGTCGATCAGATCGACAAAGAAGTCTCTAGTTGTGCACTTCGACCAGACTGCCTACGAAGAAATGCTCCGAACTGGGGGTAGTACTCGCTGCTTCAATGTTCAAAAATTACGAAAAGCTCGAAAAGTTTGGATTCCCAAATCCAAAGCGTCCTCGGATCTTCCTAATGTCTCGAGAGGCAAAGGAATCCTTCCTATTCCTGTTGTAGGGGCTCCCGTTTGTAACGAAGCAGTCTTTACTTCAGTGTTGTGCCCTGAGCGTAAAAACCAATCTCCTGTCTGTGACGGGGAAGATTCTCAAGTTTTACGCCCAGCGCGTAAAAACCAAGTTTTGCGCCCATCGCGTAAAAACCAAGTTTTACGCCCAGCGCGTAGAAACCAAAATTTACGCTCTGTGCATAAGAACAAGTCTCCTGTCTGTGACGTGGTAGACTCCAATACTTTACGTTCTGAGCGTAAAAATAAGTCTCCAGTCTGTGACGCGATAGACACACAAAATTTATGCTCCACGCGTAAAGGAAAATCTTCCGTCTATGACGTGGCAGATACTTATATTTTGCACTCTATGCGTAAAGGTAAATCTTCTGTCTGTGACAGTATAGATAAAATTCACAATGATGCTTGTGCATCTAAAGTGAATTTACCTGCACGCATGAAGCATAAAAACATAATTGGTAAAACTTTCGTTTTTAACCAACAACCTTCTTACACTGCTTTGCGCAAGGTACCAAACCTTCAAATTATGCGTAATGCTGATGGAGTTCTTTGTGCTAAAAAATCCTAAGATTTACGCACGCAACTCCAAGCGCGTAAAAATGTACAGTTTGGTTCTGCTAATGCAGCCAATAATCTTCTTTATACACAAGGGACTAACGTTTCTCTACCCTAAATGTAATAAAGAAGACTACTTCCTCTACTCCTTCTGATTGACGCGAGTTGCTAGTACAAATGCGTAAAAATAGACAATCTCCTGTAACACACCCCCAAGAAAATTATCATTGTGAGTGTCACCGGATTGTAATCAAATGTTGCTGTTCGGCTTCTAAGCGGTCAGTTTTTGACCGATTAAATTTTAATGCACCTCAACAGCAAGTTGATGACCAAGAACATGAGTTGTCATATGCGTCAGTCAATATGGCATCTCATACCAACAGAGGATGACGTCCAAGACGCAACTCGTCCGAAAATCCAGGTCAACAATAATTCAACAGACTTTTTGATTCCTTTGAAGGAGTATATCAGAATACTCGATCAAGAAGACAAAGACAGTTGCAGACTTCTGATTCAGAAGCTGGGGGTACTCAATCTTTTGAGTCCGAAACAGATAGTGTCGATTCATACCTCTATACCAATCCCTCTGTATCTTCAAGAGAGGTTGAATCCTATGCTATTGGAGATGAACCGGAGACGTCATCTGCTAATACAGAACAACGTATCTCCGCCTTTGAGTAATCATTAAAGGACATGCTTACTATGATGCAAAGCATGCACCAGATAATAATGACCCAGCAAACTGCTCAACCGGCAGTAGTAACACCAGTGCAGGTAGCAGCACAAACTCAAGATAGTCAAGGGGTTGACATACCTTTGAATAATCAAGTGCCTGCTGTTAATCACAATTTTGCATCTCCAGATCCTATCATTCCAGAAGATGTACCACCTCCGGTGGGGGTCACGGTACATCCAACAACTATTCAATCAAACGTGCTTCCTCAAACCAGTGAAGCTATTCAAGCGGTACGTGAACTAAAAGCACAGTTTGAGGTTCTAAAGCACAAGGATCAGCTCCAGAGGTTAGGGATTAAACAACCTCATCCTCCTCATTGGAATGATGTACCCTTTCCTCTGAAATTCAAGCCACAATCGATGGTATTGTTTGATGGAAAGGCTTCTCCTAGTCAGTATATCAATTACTTTGATATTGTGACTATGCATCTGCAGAAAAATGATGCTCTTCTCACTCGAGTGTTCATCGGGTGCTTGACGGGTTCAGCTTACGACTAGTATCGTAGTTTACCCGATAATTGCATTTCGTCTTTTGACGAATTTAAAGCAATATTTCTCTCCCGCTTCTATGAAGGAGGTATGGATATAAATATGTCCTCCTTAATAGAGATCAAACAAAAGGAGAAAGAAGGTACTCGGACGTTCATCGAACATTTTCGACAGACGACTCTGAAAATGCCTCATGGTATGCCAGATTCAGCATTGATCGATACATGCAGGATGAATCTGCGACCATCCATTGCTGTCTTCACGGGTTCCTAATTCACAGACTGGGCCTCGTTTATTATAGCAGCAGTTTCTGCCGAGACCAATGGTCGGTTGGCTCGTGAACATGGGATGATTTTTGTCTCAGAGGACAAAGGAAAGAAAGGCTCTTCTGGTAATAATTCCGGCAATCGTAATGGAAAAGGGAAGGATACTCTTATGGTTAATCTTTCAAAAAATAAAACGACGCCGAATAATCAGGAGTCTTCTAAGCCAAAAGATGAATACTCTTTTGACGAGAGCGATATCCCAGGGATATTCCAATATCTGGTAAAGAGTGGCAAACTCCAGATTCCGGAGCCAAAAAGGCCTAATGAGGTGAATCTGACTGACAATCCCAAGTATTGTATCTATTACAGATACATAAATCATCCCACCAAGGCTTGTTATATCTTAAAGAAGAAAATCTAAGAGCTGATAAATGCCAATGCCATCGCTTTAACTAACGATGAGCATACAGTTACAACCAATATGGTTTCTCTTCAATTCGGAGGTTTTCCTCCACAGCAAGTCCCAGATGGGATTGTCCCAATTTCAAAGGCGATGATAAAGATTGTGAATATCCCGTCTGCTAGAGAGCAAAATGAAGGATTGTTGCCTCTCACACTAAAGAATGGTGAAATCATGTGGGTACATCCTGACTTAGTACCTGAAATGGAGGATGAAGGTAAAACTTCAAAATCCAAGAGAGGTAGAAAAGTTAAAACCTTCAACATGATTTTTCATGTTATTCCAGATCCTGATGATTTGGATCATCTTTGGGATAGCATTCCTTTGGTGGATAGACTGAAAGGTTTAAACATATGTCCTCCAAGTTTAGCTCCTCCTAACAAGCTCAAACTTATTCATCAGCAGTGGTTAGCTATGAATAGTGTCCCTTTATATAGGGTATAAGAAGTTTTTACTGCTTATGAAAAAGCTCCTACAGGGATTTTTCCTCGTGTCCCTAATACTCTATTTTCTGTGGTTACAGAGGTTTCTGTCTCATCTTCCTCTGTTAAACCATCTACTGAAAGTCTACAGCCCATTCATTTATACAGTCAACAATCAGTCCATCTCATGAAAATGATGGGCTATGACTTTGAAAAGGCAGAAGATTTGAACTATGATAAAGGAATACGACTTGCTTTACAAATTCAAAGTCAAAAATCCACTGTTGGATTGGGTTCTGAACTTCCTCATAAAAATTCTCGAAAGAAGATGACTAAAGGAAAGAAGATTAAATCCTGCAATATGGTACTTCCTTTTCCTGAATCCGATGAAGAAAGTTTTGCTGGTACGAGATCTGGGAAAGAGTACTACAAAGATTATGAGGGATCTTCCAAAGAAGTAGAAGACGTTGTTGAAACACCACCAGTTCAACATCTCCCATTCCTCCTAAACCAACGGTGGTTGAGAAAGGAAAACATAAAATAGTAAGCTTTGATGTTCCTCTGAAATCTGCTTCAAATCAAAGGGTGGTGATGAAGCCCTAAAAATTTGATATTCTAGCCCAGTTAGCCAATACTCCGGCTAGACTATCTATATTCGAGCTGCTTCGTCTTTCTAAAGAAAGCATGGAGACTTTAAGTGAAGCTTTGCTACAAGCAGACTCATGCTTAGCTCAAGTCAAGAGTCCTGATAATACGCCAGTGTCATGTCCACAATGTCATAGTGTGATGGAGGCAATTCCTAACATTACCTTCACACAAGAAGATATGCTGTTGAAGCATAATAAATACGACAGGCCTTTGTGCTAAACTGGGTATATTGAATCTACTGAAGTTGACAGAATTTACATTGATCCTCGGTCTTCTATTAGCATTATTCTTCAAAGAATGCTAAGACCTTTGAGGATTCCTTCTAGTGATTTGACTTACACTAGTACCACAATAGTTGGTTTCAACTCTGGAAAGAGTAAACCACTGGGGAAGATTCGTCTAAAGATTCAGATTGGTGATCTTCGAACTATGGCAACCTTCTATGTTATCAACTCAGACGTATCCTACAACATCCTTCTCAGGAGACCGTGGATACATGAGCATAACATCGTGCCTTCAACTCTCCACCAATGCTTCAAGTACGTGGATTCCCAAGGGGTTGTGAAGACTGAGTTTGTGGATATCAATCCTTTCAAAGGTGTTGAAGCCTATTTTTCTGACTCAATACTTTACAAACAAGAGCATGTGAAGGAGATATCAGATATGGCTGAAGATCGATCACCTGCCGAAGATCAGTCTGTCAATGAAGATCCTCAAGAAGAGCAACCTATGAAGATCAAACTCAAAGGTCGAATCCAACCCCAACCTGTCAATGATCAACCTCTGGTGATTAAGGTCAAAAGAAGAACTCGAGCTTCATCTGAGGAATCAGTGAGTATTCCAGTCAAGAGCCAAGTTCAACCTCTTATGATCAAAGTCAAGGGACGTACTTCTCGTACGAATGATCCAGAACCACCATTGATCATCAACCTTGACAAGTCTACGCAGAAGACGGATGACGGTCCGTTAATGATCAATTCGAAGCGTAGCAGTCAAATTGTAAATGATATAAATATTGATCATTCTGTACTTTCTAATATCAATGAAGATTTCCTTTTTGAGTATATGGCTGTCAAATTTGTTGAAAGAATGACTTTATCTCCTGACGATCAAAGTCATCAATATAAAGATGACATAGATACAGAGGAAACTTTATACATTGACCATAAGGAAAATTCTTTTCCTTTTCATGTCGATGTAGGACCTTATGCTCAAAATTTCCTAACATCTTCTCCCTATCTTCTTCCTGTAGCTGCTTTATCACAAGCTTGTGTAACTTTTAGACGTCACGAAGAATCTTATTTCGTGATTTCGTCTGATAAGAAAAACAAGCACCAAATTGTGTTTGGCCTGGCTAGAAACATCCCAGTTATTCAGACAGATGATCTTAGAGATAAAGATAAAGGAAGAATCCAAACTGACAAATATAGTCAACAATCTCTCAAAATTATCCAAAAAATGGGATATGATTTAAAGACTATGCAAGGTCTCAATCAAGGAAAAGGTAGACGATTACCATTATGTGGTGATCCGTTTTATCAGAAAACTCGTTATGGGTTAGGATATGATCCGTCCCATATATTTAATGACGATATATAAGAAGAATTCTCTTCTAGTTCTTCACAATCCTCAGATTTAGAAGAAATTCATTTCATCGAATCTGATACATCCCACTCCTCATATGCTGAAGGAGACTATTATGATGAATCTGAGTGTATTTTTTTAGTTAATATGGTTCAAACTGACGATGAATCTGAGTCATTTGAGAATGATCCTTGGGCACAACAAATGGACACTCAATGGAAGCTCCGTTTTGAACAGCGACAGCCACCTACAGAGGATGAGATTGTCCAGATTGATGTTAGAGATGGAATTATGTCCAAGCCAATATTTATCAGTAAGAACCTTTTTGAAGATGAAAATGAAGAGCTAATAAAATTGATTAAATAATATATTGATATCTTTGCATGAAGTTATGAGGATATACCGGGTCTAGATCCTAAAGTTGCTACTCATAAACTCAATATTCTTCCTAATGCTAAGCCTGTAAAAAAATAACAGCAGCATTTTCGACCAGATATGATGGATGCAATTGAAGCAGAAGTCAAAAAATTGATTACATGTGGCTTTGTTCGTGAAGAACAACACCCAGACTGGGTTGCCAATATTGTTCCTGTTATGAAAAAAACAAAAAAGTCCGAGTTTGCATAGATTTTCGAGATCTTAATACAGCTTGTCCAAAGGACGAATTTCCACTTCCAATTACTGATGTCATGATAGACAATACATGTGGTTTTGAATGCATGTCTTTCATGGACGGGTTCTCAGGATACAATCAGATTAAGATGCATCCAGGAGATGAGAAGCATACTGCTTTTCGTACACCCCTTGGAGTATACTGCTATACAGTTATGCCGTTTGGTCTTAAAAATGCCAGTACCACGTATCAACGGGCCATGAGCAATATCTTTCAAGAACATCTACGGAAGACAGTTGAATGTTACGTAGATGACATTGCTGTCAAAAGTCGATCAAAAGATGATCACGTTCAAGATTTGAAGACAGTATTTGAATTGATGCGCAAGCATCAATTGAAAATGAACCCTACTAAGTCTTTCTTGGGGGTTTCCAGGGGCAAGTTTTTGGGATTTGTCATCACTTCTCAGGGTATCCATGTTGATCCGGATAAAATTAAATCAATTCTTGAAATGCGTCCTCCATGCAATCGAAAAGAACTCCGGGGCTTCCAAGGTTGCATTGCTTATATCAGGAGATTTATATCCAATCTCTCTGGGAGATGTCAACCTTTCTCCCGTCTATTAAAGAAAGGTGTATCATTTGTTTGGGATGAAGCATGTCAGAGAGCTTTCAATGACATCAAGCAATACCTTACAAATCTACCAGTTCTGGTACCACCAGTGGTAGGAAGACGATTTTTGCTATATGTTCGATCATTGGATCATTCACTTGGTGCTCTTCTTGCACAGAAAAGTGACATGGGTTATGAACAAGCAATTTATTATCTTAGCCGAATGATGGTCGGAGCTGAACACAGGTATACTTCTGTAGAAAAGGAATGTCTGGCTTTGGTTTTTGCTGTCCAAAAGATACGACATTATGTGTCAGGACAGACTATTCATGTCATCTCTAGAATAAATCCTATTTGGGTACTGTTGAGAAAACCAAGCATTCTTAACTCCAGGTTAGCTAACTGGGCGATGTTGCTCACTCCGTATGATATGGTCTATGTACCTCAAAAATCAGTGAAGGGTCAAGCATTAGCTAATTTCTTAGCAGCTCACCCTATACCTGAAACATCGAAGCTATATGAAGATATTCCAGATGAAGTAGTGGATTGCAACATGACTTTAAAGGATGATATTTGGCCATTATACTTTGATGAAGCATCACGGGTTGGACCTAAAGGTAATATTGTCTCCGGGGTAGGAATCGTCTTGGTTTTTTCTGAAAAATGGTCATATACTGTACCTATTCTCTCAATAAGACACGCTCCAACAATTTGTCAGAATATAATGCTCTGTTGATTGGTCTTCAAATAGTAAAACAATTGGACATCGAGTTCCTGGAAGCTTATGGAGATTTTCAACTGATTGTTAATCAGGTTAGAGGGACATATGAAGTCAGGAACCCTGATCTCATTCCTTATCATCAAGTGGTAATCTAATTAGTCCTTTCATTCAAAGGATTCTTTATTGAATTTGTACCATATTCTCAGAATTTGGAAGATGATGCTCTTGCTAGCCTAGCTGCAGACTTTGTTGTTCCAATTCGAAGACAAAACACCATTACTTTGTTGGACCGAGACTTATTCTGTATCAAGAATAATCTGTATATTGAACAGAGTTATACTACAAAGTCGAGTTCCCAATAGAAGGATTGGAGAAGTCTATTTATTGACTACACAATTCATGGGATTTTTCCTGAAGATCAAAAAGAAGTTGCATCAGTCAAGAGACGATCATTTCGATTCTACTATGATTCATCCCTATATATGTTATATCGTCGTTCTTATGACGGACTTTTGCTGCGCTTTCTCTCAGAGAGTGAAGCTAAGCAAACACTTCGTGAAGCTCATGATGGTGTCTGTGGTGCCCATCAACCTGGTCCGAAACTACCGGACCGTATTCGAAGGATGGGGTATTGTTGGCCATCTATGATAGCGGATGCTGTGGATTATGCCAGATGGTGTAAAGCATGTCAGATTCATGCTAATTTTATTCATCAATCGTCTAAATTCCTACATCCTACGGCAGCTTCTTGGCCTTTCGAAGCTTGGGGCATGGACATTATTGGTTCGATTAACCCTCCTTCTGTCAAGGGACATCAGTTTATCCTGGCTATAACCGATTATTTTTCTAAATGGGCGGAAGCGGTTCTCCTTGTTAAAGTAAAAATATCTAATGTAGTTAATTTCACCAAACATTATGTTATTTATCGTTTTGGGATCCCTCGACGGATAATCCAAGATAATGGACCACAGTTTCCCAGTCAGGCATTTTATCTGTTATGTGATAAAAATCGAATCCAAAACCTGGCGTCTACGGCTTATAATCCAGCTGCTAATGGTTTAGCCGAAACTTTGAACAAGGCGATCATCAACTTCTCAAAAAGTTTGTCTCTTCTAATAAACGTGATTGGAATGAGAAACATGGAGAATGTTTATGGGCTTATCGAACGACAGTCCGAACACCTACTGGTTTTACACCATTTTTACTGGTTTACTGATGTGAGGCTGTCCTTCCACTAGAAATCTAGATTCCATCTCTTCGAATAGCCATTGCTAATGAGCTAACTATAGAGAACAATGATCGCTTACAATTTCAAGAACTTGAAGGATTGGATGAAAAGCGTCTTCAAGCACAACAGCATATTGAGCTATATCAAGCTCGAATATCCCGAACTCTCAATCGTAAAGTTAAAGAAAGGATATTCAGAGTTGGTGAACTAGTACTTGCTGTTCGAAGACCGATGGTGATGACTCATAAGAGCAAAGGAAAATTCTAAGCAAAATGGGAAGGCCCTTATGTCATCGAGACAGTTTTCTCCAACGGTGCCTATAGGTTGTCTAAACCTTATGGAGATTTGCTCATGATGCCGATTAATGGCAAATTCCTGAAAAAATATTATTTTTGAATTTCTTCCTCATTTCCCAGCTACCAATGTTTGGTTAAGCTAATTACTTGTCTCCTTGGAAAGAAATTTTAATCTTTTATCTTACCAGTTGATATAAAAAGTTGGATTTATTATCTATCATGTCCATTTGACCTCTGAATAAATATTAAGTCTGCTTATTTTTCTATCTATCATGTCCATTTGGCCTCTGAATAGATATTAATCTATTTTTCTTTGAGTTGTTACGATCTGTCATGTCCATATTACCTCTGATAGCATTGTGTACTCTAAACAGAAAATGAGATTTCATTATCTATTATGTCCATGTTACCTCTGGATAGATATAATTTATTGAGTTTAGAAGACTTGTCATGTCCATATTACCTCTGATAAGTGTTTTCTATTTCATACCTATTATTTAATTTTAAAATAAAAGATAGGATCACAAAACAAATATTTTATTCATTTCTTGTGAACATTACAGAATGAATAAGATAAAAGATTACAAAAGCTCCTTATTTGCCTAAGGCGGAGCAGATATATCTTTTAGCAATTTTTGGAGCTCTGCCAAACACTTCTCACGAGAGCCCATTACATTTTCAGTAGGTACCTTTCTTCGGGCCTCTGGAGTGCAAATGGGAGAAAACTTAGTGAAAGTAGCTTTCAGATTATCCCTGGCATCATCAAGGAACTTGATAGTAGATTCAAAAACTTGTTCCTCCAGAATTGAGCTCTGTGTCAAATGTTTGTCACGAACTGCTATTAATTGCTCCTTCTCAGCTTTAAGACGAGCTAATTCGGCCTCCACTTCACGAATTTTATCATTTTGTTCCTGAATTTTCGTATTCGAAGTGTCATAGGCTTCTCTATAACTCTCCAACTTAGGCTTTGCGTCAGCCAAGAAAGCTTTCTTTTTGGCGACTTTGCTGTTGTGTTCTCTGAGAGAGTCGTTGAAAGTAGTCTCTCGAGCAGTGTATTCAGCTGATAAAGTGTCGTACTCAACTTGAATGAGACTTTCAGTAGTTTCACTTGTCATCCTCATATATTCTTTAATAGGTTGCTCAAGTTCTTCTACCACCTTTTCTAATGCATTTGCTCTCTCAATATCATTAAACATGGCGATGTTCCTGATAGTTGAAACAATTGCGTCTTTCAAGATTTTATAACTGAGGCCCCTATTCAGGACTATGTCAATCAAAGCTGCCAGTGTCTTGTAAAAAGTTTCAGTATGAATCTCAACTAAGAGATTCATTTCTGTATTTGAGCTCGGTGTTGCAGCAATCTCTACCAAGTCACTTTTCCGAATACTAGGGGTAGATGTGGTGGCTCCAGTAGCAGACTGAGATAAAGATGATGTTGTCGTCACTACCATATCCAATTGATCCCTGGGAACTTCGGGGATTATGTCTTCAGTACTAGCAGATGTGATTGCTTCGGTAGCAGACTGAGATATAGACGATGTTGTCATCGCTACCATAGCCAACTGATCCCTGGGGAGCTTCAGGGATTACGTCTTCAGAACTTGTTACTCCAGCCATTTTTGGAGTTCCGGTGTCGGTAATAGTGGTGGATGGAATGACAGTTGTGGTAGCTGACTCCGGTTCGGGCATTGACTCTTCATAGACTTGTACTGGATCAATAGTAACAGCGGAGGATGCTATTACAATTTTCCCAGTTTCAGTTGGTGATTGAGTATGCCTTCATTACCTTCTTCAATTATTGGCTCCGCAGGATCTTTAATTGCTTCAGTTGTAGTGAATTCTTCTACAGCTGATTCTTCATTAAAATCTAGTTCTTCTTCAGCAGCTTCCTCATCATCTACAGTAAGATCTACTGTAGTTTCTTCCTTATCCTTGCCCTCAGTAGGAGAGGACACTTCTGGCTGAGCCAGTATTTCTGGCTCTTGTTGTACCTCCAATGATGGAGGACATTCTTCTTGAGACTCTACTTCGGGCTCTCGTGCTACCTCTTCTTGAGTATCTCCTTCTTCTGAAGAAGAAGCCTCTTCCTCAGATTCCTCGTTTTCCTCATAAATATCTTCTTGAGGAGGAGGAGCCAAAACCTTTGGGGAAATGATAATACCTACAAAAAATTAAACAAAATAAGTTAATATACAAAAGTCATAGTTTTATATGGATTTTGTATAAATTATATTTACCTGAAGTATGTGTGGAACGCTCCAAGTACGTATCATAATCTCCATCCCAGTCTTCGTCATCAAAAGTGACAGCTGGTTCATCGGATGGGATAAATATCGAATCAACAGTTTGTACTGGGGAAATGTCTTCAGAAACTTGTGCCTTTGTGGAGTTAAATGAAGTACCGAGCTGAGACGTCCGGGAGATAAGACTACTACAGGTGTTGCTGGTTGAGGTGCTGAAGATCCTTCTCTTGGGGAACTGAAGAAGATCCTACATGTTGCAGCTCATCCGCCTGAGTGTCACTTTTCGGAGTAGAGGCTCTTAATCTGGAAGGTCTTTTTATGGTAGCCTTCTTTTTCTTCTTCTCCGAGGTTTTTTCTGGAAGTGTGACGGCTGTACTTTATTTCCGTTTACTGGATTTGCCAATAATAATCGGTTCTGCAGCCTCCTCCCCAACTCCTGTAGCAATATCTTCCAGATATGGATCTGGAACAGCAGCATCGTCAGGGATGTCTGTTGGTACTCTAACTGGATCTTCAACATTGCCTTCCTTGGGCCATCTCAGGCTACCTCTCATATTGTAGCCATGGGCAAAGGAACGGATGGAAGCGTAAAAGTGAGCATAAGAATGAAGAATACGTAGCTCTGTAGTGTTGGTAGCAGTTGAGACTCTGAATTTGGCACCAGTACGGGCAGTACTGAAATATCTCCAACCCCTTGCACTATCAAGCAGTTTCCCGTAGTGACGGAAACTGGTAGAAGGATTACCAACATAAAGTTGGTCATACCCAAATTAGCGAGCTAACCTACTGGGTAGATATGGTTCGAACGTACAATTATCTTTATTTTTGTACATCAGGTGAGAGGGTCTGATGCACTGTAGCCATCTGAAGACTGCTGGTGGCAATAAAGCTCATTCTTCAACTTCATCTTCCAATTGAACGTCGAAGCAGTCGGCTGGAGCTTGTAGCCGGGGACAAAAAAGTTCCAACCATAAGAATAGTTCAAAACTGCCCGAGTATCTGCCACTGTCGTGGCAATCCATGTAGCTTTGCTGAATTTTTGGAGAAAGACCTCCTCATCATCACCCAGGCCTGGTGGCAACAATCTGCATTTGTGGTGCAACAGCCAACCCATCAAATAAGTATAAGGCATTTCTATCCTTGGGAAGACAGTTCGATGAGGAGCATTGTTGATTAACTCCTCACCAAGAGTCCTCAAACCCGCATTTACTCGGCACACCATTGCCGATAGCAGGTTAATTCTGATTTTAAACAACAAACGCACTGCTGGCCACAGTACGTTATGGTGGATTCTATCAACTGTACCAGTTCTTGGTACGACCCATCTTCTCAACCATAAAGAAAGGAAGCCTGCCAGCAAGGCTTTCCTGGAGATCTTCTGGCTGCCATATCTGAGGAAGCTCAAGGCTTCAGTTGCAGCAGGAATTCCCCGATCTTGGTGGACAAATATTTATTCGGGAATTTGTAGACAGTCATCATATCCCGAATTTTGTTAATTGGAATTGTTGAATCTATATTGATAGCTGGAGCTTTGTTTTCCAGGAATCTTTCTTTATCATCCTCGAATATTTTATCCTTATGGAAGAAGAGATACGTTGTCCACTCGTTGATGTATGCTAGATGAGATCCACTCTCATGCATAGTTGTGCAGATCATGTAGTGGCACATTAATTCTTCGTATACCTCAACCAACTGAGGGTTTTTCTCTCTAATTTTAGCAAGTTCCCGGTAGGAGGGAACATATTCTTCATGTGGGGCTTCTCCCATTGGCAGTTTCGAGATGAATTGCATTTCATGGAGTGCGAGACCTATTTGACCTTTCGGGTCGCAAAAGTTCCAGTTGAACTTATGTGTATCTCCATCAGGGCCATGAACAAGTTACCGTTCGGTGGTATACCCTGACTAGTGGAAGCCACCGCTTCATACAGGCCAATATCTTTCAATTCTGTCTAGAAGTTCTTCATCATCCAAATGCTAATCTGGATCTAGTTCTGGTTGAAAGGAGTCAACCATCCTGGTAGCCTAGGGTTTGTCTGGGGATACAATACCGCAGCCCTTATGAACTTGTTGACAAACATCTGGGTCTGCACTGGTTGGATTAAGGCCGAATCTTCTCTCGGAGTAAATCCTGGCATGAGGCTAGAGAAAGAAGTGACACCGCCATTGGGAACACTGACGTAATACCCCATGTCGTTGGCATGATCCCTCTTGAATACGATTCTACCCGGCCTTCCATGACTGCTAGGAGTCAGATTCCACTGCATTTGTCGAGGGTGGGTAGCATGGACGAATGCTGACAAAGGGTAATCTCTGTCCATGTCAAGGAGATACATTGCTCTATCTCCAGACTTGAACACCCAAGACTTCTTCTTGGGGTGTGTCTGTGACTTGCAATCTATTGCATCCCCAAATAAGAAGGCTGGTTTTGCAAATTATTGTTCATTCAGTGAGGTCAACAATTCTCCATTTATCATGGACAGCAGCATCCTATCCCCTTGGGCAGCTATCAACTGTGCCCTCTCTATGGGGTAGTCTGGATTCGATTGGGGAAACGCTACATGAGACAGATTCTCTACATAATTCGAGCCCACCATGCCAACTGATGAGCCAAAGACTTCTGTGAGTGGATGAGCTTGCAAGTCTACTGCCAAAAGAAAAAGAAAAATCAAGTTAGTAAAAATCTAATTTAAAATTTTATGGGTAAAGACTTTGACTTTTACGCTTATTAAAGTTGATAAAAAAGTTTTAAAATTGTAAAAAAGTCTTTGTTTTACACAAAGTCTTTAATTTTTGAAATTTTACGCTAGCACATATTGATGTGAGAGTATTCGAAATTTTTGCTGGCATGTATTAACATGAGCGTATTCTAAACATTACGCTAGCACATGTTGATGTGAGCGTATTATGAATAATATGCTGGCACATGTTGATGTGAGCGTATTCTAAAATTTACGCTGGCATGTATAGACATAAGCGTATTTTAGATTTTACGCTGGCATATATGGACATGAGCGTATTTCTTAAATTTTATGCTGACATGTGTAGACATGAGCGTAAATTAGATTTTACGCTGACACGTATAGACGTGGGCGTATTTCTTGATTTTACACTGACACGTATAGACGTGGGCGTATTTCTTAATTTTACGCTAACACGTATGAACGTGGGCGTATATTCGTAACTCTACGCTGATACGTATAACGTGGGCGTATTTTGTTATCTTAATTTCTACGCTGACACGTATAACGTGGGCGTGAAATGAAAGATTTCGGTCTTCTTCTTCGACGAGTTTTTTGGCCAAAGAGCAGTGCTTTACCCCTCATTGGAGGAGCCACGGCGGAGTTTCTTTGCTGAGACGCTGATGATCGGACGGGATTTTGCATGCGGTTGACCGACGAGGAATCGACGGTGGGCTTCTTGCCTTTGCTGCCGACGACGTATTTCTTGGGGGCCATCGAATTGAATACAAAAGTATGAAAGGGGAAGAAGAGGATTCGAGAAAGATCGGGATTATAAAAGTCAGGAAAACAAGTAAAGTTTTCTCTCTCCCAAGAACCCTATTTATAAGGAATCTTTGAATCGGTTCAAATTCTAGATTTTACGCCGATTGTTGGATATCCCAACTTTTACGCGAATGACCGTTGTATATCCCAAATTCTACGCTGACTGGTCAAATCCCGAATTTTACGCTTCTGTTCAAAGTATTTCAAATTTTGAAAATATTTGAAAACTTTGAAGGGGATCTTGTAGGAGCGTAAAAAAATGCTTCATAGACCAAGTCAAAGAAATAGGGCTTTACACTCCACAGGCTACTCTACGCAGGCTATTCTACGCAGGCTATTCTACGCAGGCTACTTTACGCGACCTGTTTTTACGCAAGCTATTTTACGTCGGGGACAGGCTGTCAGATCATGTATTTAATGCAAGTGATAATGAATCTGACATAATAATTTGCTGACAGCGTATAACACAAAATTCGAAGAGATTTGATTTACACAGAAACCAACATTGTCGTTTAGTATGTGGACTGGGTTACTTTATGCTCAAAAGATAACTTCTTTTACGCATGAATACTACATGAGCTTTTCACGCTCAAAGTTGACGTGTGCGTAAAGTTTATTTGGGCTACATTTTACGCCCAAGGTTGTTTTATCAGCCACTTTACGCAAGAAGTCTATTTTGGGTCTATTTTACGCCTAGTCTACTAGTTTACGATGGAAGTGTATTCTGGGTCATTTTTTACGCCCAATTGTTTCTGACCACTTAAGAACATGGTTTGCCCACGTGGCTTTCATGCCACACTTATCGAGGGACGTGTGTACGTGCCCTCCTTATTTGTTGAAGTAATGGGACATGTGTCATCCCACGTAAAGTTCATGGATGACAGTTGCTAGCGTAAAACTCCAATTTGGATGCTTTTTACGCATGATGTGTTTTAGTCTATAAATAGATTGATTTTCAGAATCAAGAAGATCTTAGAGAGACATGAGAGAATACATCAGAGACTTTGCTTTTCCAGAGCATTCTTCTTCAACCTTTCTTCCAGAACAGTGAAGTAAAGCAGGAAAGCATTCGACCTCGCCATCAGATCCCAAGTGCGTCGATACCTTTCTGGTGACTTAGTTCTTCCGGCTGTTCTGTAACACCCAGTTTTTCAATTGAGGGTATTTTGGTCATTTTCAAAATTTTGAAATTAATTTGGGATTTTTATTATTAAATATAATTAATATGATTTTTAGTGATTTTTGGTAATTTTTGGTGAATTGTTTGGTGCTAGTTTTAGACTGTGACCCATGTGGACTAGGAGACTGTCCTATTGGCTAACCTAGGTCAAGACACTTTGGTTAGGTTAAGAAAACCCTAGTGTGACCTAAGTTAATTATTTCAAGTTAGTTAGAATTGGTTTGGGGCTAATCGGATTTAGTTTGGTTTGAAAATGGCTTGTGTAGTCACAAGTCAAATCATGACTAAACTAGTTAGGACTCAACCCACTAACTAAAACCCTAACCCTAGGGCCTTTGGCCAGCCACATAACAGCCCCTCCCCTATTTATATCCTCCCAAAATTTTAGGGCTAGCCTCTTTCATTAGAGTTCATCAAGTTTTGGAAAAAGGGGTAAGTCCATCTTTACAAATTCATATTAAATCCAAATTGAATCCTTTTTCCCTCTAGTAAATTCCTATAGGTTCTAAATAGTGTTTTCTTGCTGTTGGGATTGAGATTTGACAGGGGGCACATAGTTTGAGGAAGTTTAGTGGCTTGTGGAGCTCTTCCCATTTGGGGATTTTGACCCATTGTTCAACTATAGGTATATTCTCTCTAATTCGTTTTAAATTCTGTAAAATTCATTTCTAGGTTGCCCTAACCCTAGCCAAACTGTAGGAATAGGGTTTTCTAAGTTTTCGTGTCCTTTCGTGTCCGTTCTGGACACGTATCAGTGCTCACTGATAAGTGTTTGATGAAATGCCCCAATGGGCATTTCGTGTGTATTTTTGAATTGTGTTTGAATAGGATGTTAGATTTTGGCCTCGCTTACACGTTTCTGGAGTTGGTGTCGAGTTTTCGTGCTGTGTCGAGTCGTGTCGGGCACGTGTACACGCTGTCGTGCACACGCGCGCACGGGCACTGTGCATGCCCTGCTCATCGAGGGACACAGCGCCTAGGACACGACTCCCCGACACGTGAAACTTGACACACATCATGGGGCAACGTCTGTCACCCCATGTGTCAAGTGGCACGAGCCCACGTGGTGTGTCGGACACGCACGAGCTCGTGCATGGGGTTTTGCCTGTGCAGTTCTTCCCTGTTTTCGAGCACTGACACGCACGTTTTGTGTCGCGTACACGCGACTTGGACACGGGGCAGGGTGTCCAATGGATAGCCCTAGTCTAGGTCAACCTTGGGACACAACCACGAGGGTTGTGTCGTGTCGTGTCGTGTCGTGCACACGACTGATGTGAACACGTGCACGAGGGGCAGCTTTCTGTGCACAGGTTCTGTGTGTTTTTTTGACTGGACACGTTTGTGTCCACTTTTGTGGACACAAACAAGTTTCATGGCATGTATACATTATGTTTTAATATTACCAACCATTTAATTCCTATTTTAAATCGAATTTCCTTGTTGAATCTTGAATTCCCTGTTTTATTCAAAACTGTGAAGTATCAGTTGTATTGTTCAGTCCAGATTTTCAAAACTGAACTTTGTCATCATTTTCTACCTATTTAACACTGTTAATTTCATGTTGTTAAGTCCCTAACATGTTCATCTATGTATTATCTATTGGTATGACAAAATTGGGCTGATTTTGATGTGATTTGAGTTCAAAATCTAGATGTTCAGCTAGGGGACTGTTATGGGTTTTGTCTAAACCTTTCTTTGTATTCTTTGAGAACTGTTAATGTGTTCCTTTAAATATATTTCAACCTGGACATTTGTAAACTGTTCTTTGATCTAAATTGGGAGTTAATTGATGAGTTTGGGCTTATAAACCTGAGAAGCAATACCTGAGATGCCACTGTATTCATTTCCTTCAGTTTTCGAAACCCTGAATTACCTTGCTTGATGTCAATGTTTATTCCTGAAACTGATTTCCTAACATGAGGTTTAAATGAATTATCATTAACTGATTTTCCTGTCCATTTTACAATTGTGTTTAGTTCCCATTAAACTGATTTTGTGTATGTATTGAACTATTGATTCAACAGTGAAATGTGAAATCTGAGAATGAAGAGATAACTAGGTTTACATATTTGATTCAATGTTCTTCTAAAATTTTGAATCTGAGTTTGGGGTTGTGTATAAATTCAATTTTATTGTATACATATATAGCACACTGATTTTCCTCTTAATGTATATGATTCCCTGTTTTCATGCCTATGCATAGCATACTCACTGTTAGCCTAGGTTTCATGTCACACTCACACACTCCTAGTCACTAACACACACCCTTATTCCCTAACACATACACATGCCTCACATGTATCACAACACACTCTATCACACAAGCTCACATCACTCTAGCTCTACACACACACACTAGTATGTATTCTTCTCTTCCACATGTATAGGTTTTATATCTTGAGTTTGTTTCACATATAGGATTCCTATACATGAATGTGTATATATATATTAGATATATATGTGGTGTATGTGATACCTTGATAGAGTGTATTATATATATTATGTATATGGGTTAGATGGATATGGTTGCTAACTTGGCTTGGCCTGTTGGCCCATGGCCTAGTTTATTAGTCTATGGCTATAGTGATGTTTAGTTAGCTAGTGAGTCTAGTTTTGACTTGTTTAGTCTTATTTAACCTAGAATGGACTAGTTAGCCTAGTGTAGCCTAGTTTGACTTAGGTTTGACTTGGTTGACCTAGTTTGACTTCTAGGGTTGACCAGAGTTGACCAAGAGTTGACTTTGGTCTAGATTGACCTAGATTCATGTAGAATGCATTAAATTGCATTATATTATCATTCTGGACTTGTTGTGACTTGTGCTGTTCTATTAGGAGACAGACACCACTCCTCGGACGGTACTTTCATCACGGACTTTCAGATAGCAGGCGAGTACATTCTCTGATCATTTCATATCTTGTTTAGGATTATATTCCTGCTTTAGATTACTTTACATGATGCTGACACGTTGGAAACACGGATTAGTACTATATGGATCTTGTTGTGCGATGTTATCCCCTTTAGCGGATACATCGGGTACTCGTGTTCGTGTACTTTATCGGGAACATCGTGTACTCCTTGTATTTGTTACATTCGTGTACGAAACGTGTGAATCGTGTATAATCATGTTTTCACATGACCTTCGTGTACAATAACATAACGTAGCTGGATCCTTGTGTATTGATTGGGGCGGGGAGTAGAAGTGGTTATGTTTTCAATCCAGTAAAATACTCGTGTACAAACCTCTGTAGATTACTCGTGTATAACATCGTGCCGTCTACATAACCATCTTGTGCTCTGAATCACTAGCACTGTTAGTTCTATATATATTGTAGCTATTTACTTACAGTCTCTCTCTTTTTCATCATTATTTCTTCAGATCCTGTATCTTACTCTCTAGCATGTTTATATTTCCTAACCGGTTATGATTTTGTTGAGATGTACTGTACTCGCTCCCGTCCTGACTGGACCTGTTGAAAATTTTACAGTGAATGATGAGGCTCTGGTGTCTATCCCTCTTGGTGCAGCATTAGACATCACTAGTGACTTGGACCTGCTAACAGTGGTTGATACTTCTCTAGATTAGGGTTGTCTTTACTTTCTGGATCACTGTATTAGACTTTGAGATATTCTGAGTTGTATAATTTTAGACACTTAGTTCTGGACTTGTATCTCTGTGATTCTCTGTTCTGGATTTGTTATCTTTCATTATCTATCTATCTTACCTGTTCTACCTTAGATGTGATTGAGTTTTATATTCTGCTATGTCACCCCCATTCGGGGAGTATAACTGCTATTACTTACAGTTGTTAGATGTTGTGACCTAGGACAGCGTTCTACCGCCGCACTGCGGCGTAGGCTGGACGTACCCACGTCTCGTGCCCTTACTCTAGGGTGCGGGTCGTGACACGTTTTTAGTGGTGGCCCATGCAGGTCGAGTTTATGTAGTGGTATTCGAACTAGAGTATCACTACAACCTGCAGTAGGATTAGGATATATTTTAAGGGTACTCAATCACAGTTAGAATTCCTTGAAAGATTCCTGGGACGACCCTTGAGAATCTTATTTAAACTTCAATTTGAATCATTTCCCCTTGTTTGTTCGCTCTCACTCCTTGATTATTGAATTTGATTTTGATGAATCGTTGTTGATTTTGATTTCCTATCGAGATGAATTTTATAGCCTGAGTTACGATACTTTCTGATAACATATATTGACGGGAATACAGGGATGGTAAAACGTCTACATGATTATGGAACCTGTAGTTTATCGCAGCCATATTAGCTGGCGTGGCGAAAACATGGAGACCTGGCTTCGGATGTACGTATCTTGGTTATGAGATTTGGAATTTCTCGCAGCTATACTAGTCGGCATAGCGAGATTTCCAGACGACATGATTGTAGAGGTGCATACCCTAGTTATGGAATCTATCGTTATTCGCAGCCTTGCTTACTGGCATGGCGAGGACTCTGAGTAACATGATTTTGGACAGACGCATATGATTATCAGATTGTATCTTGAGAAGGTTTTAAACATATCATCTCTATCGTACCATTCTGTTGTATAAATTGTTCCCCATCATCAAATAACTTAGGAGTAGGAGTATGAGTAGGAGTAACTTAGCTATTATTATAAGATTGCGTAACTTCTTGCTATAATTTCTTCCTAATACAATGAATTGGTGTTTCTGCTAGACCTTAATTTAGATTGATGTTATAGCTCTGGTTTCAAATAGTTCATTCTTTAAACAGATAGGCAGAACAGATTTTATCATTATTTTCTTCTTGCCATGGATTCTGGTATTACCCTAAAATATAGTGGACACAGATACTTGTCTGACACGTATGCATACTACACTTGTTTACCAACCTATCTAAATGCATGTTAACATGATTAATGTTAAAGTTCTCTAAATCCTAGTATTCCAATACAGTGCAGTATCAGTGACTAGTTCTATGCTCTCCATATTAAATTCGTGATTTAAATTTAAATTTCATGTTATTAGTCTTGCTTACATCACTACACATATATGTTATATACAGGGCTTTATAAAAAAAAATTTGGTTGAGTTTTGTGTTGAATTGTCAAATCTGAGACTGTGTACATAGTAAATCCTTAACCTAGGATTCTAAGAGTTTAGTTCAAATTGCAGTTTTAAATTGTAATGTTTTGAGCCGTATACATGGTTGTGTGCAGGTATATAATGTTAGATTCATACTCTTACATGTTAGGTTGTGGTCGTGGTAAACATTGAGTTGGTTTTGATGTTCGAATTCTCCAAAATTTTGAGAACTGAATTCATGATTACATCTTTACACTGCTTCAATATGTGTAGTTCAATTTCAGATCTAATATGTAATGATAAGCTAAACTGAATGATTGAACCCCTTTATTTCAAGTTTTAACCCATGTACACATGACACTCTACACTAGTGTTTACAACTGCCATGAAAACCTAACCTTTCATCTCTATGTTATGATAATATAGCCATATAGATATACATATATACGGTTAGCCATACATGCTAGGAGTAATAGCTTGTGCCTTGTAGATTGCTTAACTAATATGCCATGAATAGTGTAACTTGATAACTATAGTTGAGACCCAAATCCTCCTATAACACCTTCATGTATATGCCACAAACCACATGACCCTTACATAATGTTAGTTTTTTCCCCCTAACACACTCTCTTCTATATTATTAGATTGTGATTGAATTCAATGCTTTGACTTTCGTTCCTTAAACTTTTGGTTTTAATTTTTCTTAAATAGTACCCTTTATAGATGATTGGTAGTTGTCTTATTTTATTTTCTTGATAAATACCAGTTTTCAGATAGGATGGTAGATTCCTGTACAGCCTTAATGATTGTTGTGTTTTATCCCTTCCAGTATGGCACCCATGACCCGAGCCTGTCGCCTGAGAGCAGCTGCAGCTACTGACAGTGTGCTTCCACCTCCTACTGCTCAGGAGGTAGTGACCCCTCAGGCTGACCCAAGGGTAGTGGCACCTCCCGCCATCGAGGAGGTGTCAGCATCCTTACCAGAGAGTCTTCCTCCACCATCTGTTACTCAGGAGAGAGTGGCAGTCTCATCTGAGACCAAGAGTTCTTCCCCATCTCCTCCTCTGCCTCCAGGAGCAGTACCCCATACCATACCCTCGGCAGGTTTGTTTCCTGACGGAGCTCAGATATCCAGACTTCTCCGGGATGTGTTGGAGACACAGAGATTTCAGACTGAGATCCTGAAGGAGCAGGGTCGTGGGATCCAACTGCTGTGGGATTTGGTATATTCAGGAGGGGAGCCTAGTTCTAAGAGGCCGAGGAGCAGTGTATACCCAGAGCCCCATGAGCACCCAGACTATCAGCCTAGACCAGCCTACCCAGTCCAGACTCCTGTTCAGCAGAGGCCAGCTGAGAGAGTTCCTACCTGTGCCTTCTGTAAGAAGCCTGGACATGTGTGGGACATCTGTAGGAAGAGAAGAGGAGTGTGCCTGTTGTGTGGGTCAGCTGCACACAGACTGCGAGACTGTCCTGCTGCACTTATCTCAGCCAGGACTCCGCCTTCGGGAGGGAGTTCCAGCCATCAGACCTAGTTGGAGGTGAGTCCTTGACCTATATCTTAGCCAGTCTTTGAAAATTTATGCACCCTATCATATTGTTGTATGTTTTGATATCTTGTGATTGCCTAGTACTGTAGTATGTTGGTGTAACTAGATGAGACCCCAGACTAATACTACATGCCATGACCCCATGGGTTACATTTTCCAACTGAATGATTTAAATAGGTTCTGAGATTTGATTGTAGGGGTTTGACCTAGAAGGGGTACGATCATCTTAATTTCGAGGACAAAATTTTTTTAAGGTGGGTAGGATTGTAACACCCAATTTTTCAATTGAGGGTATTTTGGTCATTTTCAAATTTTGAAATTAATTTGGGATTTTTATTATTAAATATAATTAATATGATTTTTAGTGATTTTTGGTAATTTTTCGTGAATTATTTGGTGCTAGTTTTAGACTGTGACCCATGTGGACTAGGAGACTGTCCTATTGGCTAACCTAGGTCAAGACACTTTGGTTAGGTTAAGAAAACCCTAGTGTGACCTAATTTAATTATTTCAAGCTAGTTAGAATTGGTTTGGGGCTAATCGGATTTAGTTTGGTTTGAAAATGGCTTGTGTAGTCACAAGTCAAATCATGACTAAACTAGTTAGGACTCAACCCACTAACTAAAACCCTAACCCTAGGGCCTTTGGCCAGCCACATAACAGCCCCTCCCCTATTTATATCCTCCCAAAATTTTAGGGCTAGCCTCTTTCATTAGAGTTCATCAAGTTTTGAAAAAAGGGGTAAGTCCATCTTTACAAATTCATATTAAATCCAAATTGAATCCTTTATCCCTCTAGTAAATTCCTATAGGTTCTAAATAGTGTTTTCTTGCTGTTGGGATTGAGATTTGACAGGGGGCACATAGTTTGAGGAAGTTTAGTGGCTTGTGGAGCTCTTCCCATTTGGGGGATTTTGACCCATTGTTCAACTATAGGTATATTCCTCTCTAATTTGTTTTAAATTCTGTAAAATTCATTTATAGGTTGCCCTAACCCTAGCCAAACTGTAGGAATAGGGTTTTCTAAGTTTTCGTGTCCTTTCGTGTCCGTTCTGGACACGTATCAGTGCTCACTGATAAGTGTTTGATGAAATGCCCCAATGGGCATTTCGTGTGTATTTTGAATTATGTTTGAATAGGATGTTAGATTTTGGCCTCGCTTACACGTTTCTGGAGTTGGTGTCGAGTTTTCGTGCTGTGTCGAGTCGTGTCGGGCACGTGTACACGCTGTCGTGCACACGCGCGCGCGGGGCACTGTGCATGCCCTGCTCATCGAGGGACACAGCGCCTAGGACACGACTCCCCGACACGTGAAACTTGACACACGTCATGGGGCAACGTCTGTCACCCCATGTGTCAAGTGGCACGAGCCCACGTGGTGTGTCGGACACGCACGAGCTCGTGCATGGGGTTTTGCTTGTGCAGTTCTTCCCTGTTTTCGAGCACTGACACGTACGTTTTGTGTCGCGTACACGCGAATTGGACACGGGCAGGGTGTCCAATGGATAGCCCTAGTCTAGGTCAACCTTGGGACACAACCACGAGGGTTGTGTCGTGTCGTGTCGTGCACACGACTGATGTGAACACGTGCACGAGGGACAGCTTTCTGTGCACAGGTTCTGTGTGTTTTTTGACTGGACACGTTTGTGTCCACTTTTATGACACAAACAAGTTTCATGGCATGTATACATTATGTTTTAATATTACCAACCATTTAATTCCTATTTTAAATCGAATTTCCTTGTTGAATCTTGAATTCCCTGTTTTATTCAAAACTGTGAAGTATCAGTTGTATTGTTCAGTCCAGATTTTCAAAACTGAACTTTGTCATCATTTTCTACCTATTTAAACACTGTTAATTTCATGTTGTTAAGTCCCTAACATGTTCATCTATGTATTATCTATTGGTATGACAAAATTGGGCTGATTTTGATGTGATTTGAGTTCAAATCTAGATGTTCAGCTAGGGGACTGTTATGGGTTTTGTCTAAACCTTTCTTTGTATTCTTTGAGAACTGTTAATGTGTTCCTTTAAATATATTTCAACCTGGACATTTGTAAACTGTTCTTTGATCTAAATTGGGTGTTAATTGATGAGTTTGGGCTTATAAACCTGAGAAGCAATACCTGAGATGCCACTGTATTCATTTCCTTCAGTTTTCGAAACCCTGAATTACCTTGCTTGATGTCAATGTTTATTCCTGAAACTGATTTCCTAACATGAGGTTTAAATGAATTATCATTAACTGATTTTTCTGTCCATTTTACAATTGTGTTTAGTTCCCATTAAACTGATTTTGTGTATGTATTGAACTATTGATTCAACAGTGAAATGTGAAATCTGAGAATGAAGAGATAACTAGGTTTACATATTTGATTCAATGTTCTTCTAAAACTGTTTTGAATCTGAGTTTGGGGTTGTGTATAAATTCAATTTTATTGTATACATATATAGCACACTGATTTTCCTCTTAATGTATATGATTCCCTGTTTTCATGCCTATGCATAGCATACTCACTGTTAGCCTAGGTTTCATGTCACACTCACACACTCCTAGTCACTAACACACACCCTTATTCCCTAACACATATACATGCCTCACATGTATCACAACACACTCTATCACACAAGCTCACATCACTCTAGCTCTACACACACACTAGTATGTATTCTTCTCTTCCACATGTATAGGTTTTATATCTTGAGTTTGTTTCACATATAGGATTCCTATACATGAATGTGTATTATATATATTAGATATATGTGTGTGTGATACCTTGATAGAGTGTATTATATATATTATGTATGGGTTAGATGGATATGGTTGCTAACTTGGCTTGGCCTGTTGGCCCATGGCCTAGTTTATTAGTCTATGGCTATAGTGATGTTTAGTTAGCTAGTGAGTCTAGTTTTGACTTGTTTAGTCTTATTTAACCTAGAATGGACTAGTTAGCCTAGTGTAGCCTAGTTTGACTTAGGTTTGACTTGGTTGACCTAGTTTGACTTCTAGGGTTGACCAGAGTTGACCAAGAGTTGACTTTGGTCTAGATTGACCTAGATTCATGTAGAATGCATTAAATTGCATTATATTATCATTCTGGACTTGTTGTGACTTGTGCTGTTCTATTAGGAGACAGACACCACTCCTCGGACGGTACTTTCATCACGGACTTTCAGATAGCAGGCGAGTACATTCTCTGATCATTTCATATCTTGTTTAGGATTATATTCCTGCTTTAGATTACTTTACATGATGCTGACACGTTGGAAACACGGATTAGTACTATATGGATCTTGTTGTGCGATGTTATCCCCTTTAGCGGATACATCGGGTACTCGTGTTCGTGTACTTTATCGGGAACATCGTGTACTCCTTGTATTTGTTACATTCGTGTACGAAACGTGTGAATCGTGTATAATCATGTTTTCACATGACCTTCGTGTACAATAACATAACGTAGCTGGATCCTTGTGTATTGATTGGGGCGGGGGAGTAGAAGTGGTTATATTTTCAATCCAGTAAAATACTCGTGTACAAACCTCTGTAGATTACTCGTGTATAACATCGTGCCGTCTACATAACCATCTTGTGCTCTGAATCACTAGCACTGTTAGTTCTATACATATTGTAGCTATTTACTTACAGTCTCTCTCTTTTTTATCATATTATTTCTTCAGATCCTGTATCTTACTCTCTAGCATGTTTATATTTCCTAACCGGTTATGATTTTGTTGAGATGTACTGTACTCGCTCCCGTCCTGACTGGACCTGTTGAAAATTTACAGTGAATGATGAGGCTCTGGTGTCTATCCCTCTTGGTGCAGCATTAGACATCACTAGTGACTTGGACCTGCTAACAGTGGTTGATACTTCTCTAGATTAGGGTTGTCTTTACTTTCTGGATCACTGTATTAGACTTTGAGATATTCTGAGTTGTATAATTTTAGACACTTAGTTCTGGACTTGTATCTCTGTGATTCTCTGTTCTGGATTTGTTATCTTTCATTATCTATCTATCTTACCTGTTCTACCTTAGATGTGATTGAGTTTTATATTCTGCTATGTCACCCCCATTCGGGAGTATAACTGCTATTACTTACAGTTGTTAGATGTTGTGACCTAGGACAGCGTTCTACCGCTGACACTGCGGCGTAGGCTGGACGTACCCACGTCTCGTGCCCTTACTCTAGGTGCGGGTCGTGACAGTTCATCTTCCAGCAGTACTCTTCATCATCATCGTATGGTCCAAGGAACAAAGTGATCGCCTTCAGATCAGACTTCCATAGCAATACTTTCCAGAACAACTTGTACTTCTTGTACTTTTTCTCGTTTTATTTCAAAAGCCAATTTTAGGCATTTTGTTAAGTGAAACAGGCCAAGATGCTCAAAATCACAAAAAATGCTCATGCACAAAATTAATTTAATTTACAATGATCACAAGTTTTACCTTTGCAGAAAAAATAAACTTGTACAAATATTTGAATGACTACAACTCAATGTAGAAGCATAAAAAAGAAGAGAAAGACGGTCCATGCGGCCAAAGAGCCTCATGCGGCTCAGAGGGCCCATGTGGCTCAAGAGTCCCATGCGGCTCAAGCACACAGGCAGTTCGAGTAAACTCAATGCGGCTCAGAGAGAGAGGCCACGTGGCATTCAAAACAGCTGTGCCCAACGTCTGGACGTATTTAATGCTCTGACGGCTGACAGCTGACAGATGACAGACCTGACATAAAGTTGTCATAATGACTGACACGAAAAACAGAATTTTCCTAGGAAATAAGGAAAATCTTCACCAAATACGGTGCTGTCTACCAAGCTTCGAGGCAGGTCCATGCGGCCAGACTAGACGAGTTCATGCGGCCAGTGTAAAGAAATCTATGCGGTTCGAACCATGAAGGCCCCCCATGCGGCTCAGCCATGAAGAAACCCATGCGGCTCGGCCATGAAGACTCTCATGCGGCTCGGCCATGAAGACCCCCATGCGGTTCGATCATGAACATATTCATGCGGCTCGGTCAAGACAACCTTCATGCGGTTCGAGTGTAGAGACTATTCATGCGGCTCGGTCATAAAATCTTCCATGCGGCTCGGTCATGACGACCTTCATGCGGCCCAAATAAACACTCCTCATGCGGCTCAATAATGATGACAGTACACGTGTCCTAAAGATAATCAAATTTTGGGTCAGATCCCAATAATTTGGGACACGTGGCAAGAGAATGAATTAAATTGATTCATTTAGATTTGCAGACATCAGCAAATCATCATGATGAAGATTTATTGCAATCAGTATTTATTATTAATGGGATTTGCATAATCCACATTAATGGTCCAGATCCTTCACACTTAAGACTAACGGCCCAGATTGATCAATCACCAGGCCGCCGCCACTTTGAGAATGGGCAATCATTGCAAACCCTAATGATGCCCTCCACTATTATAAATAGCAGGGTGCCATTCCCTTGCAAAAGAAGAGACTTACACAGAGAGAGAGAGGCACATACAGAGAGACGCTCCCCCAATAATCAGAGAGAAAAATACATAGAGATCAATCCAGAGAGAAGAAACCGGAAGAGCAATACGAGGAGAGCAAAAAGAGCATTTCTTCGTCAACGCCAAGCATCTCGCTACAGGAGCCAAGGCTACGTCCGATCGTCCAAGGAGTAAGGCAGAGCTGTCGTCGCTTTCCCGAGCCTCTACCGTCACCCCCCAGGATCAAAAATAAACAATTGTACTTAGATTGCTGTACCTAGGTTTTCGTCCCTAGGCTTTCTTTGTACAAGCGAGTTTGTAACGTGAAGTAAAAGTCCAGTCCTCCCATAAAACTGTTCTGCTCTTTTATTTTTGGCAAACACGATGGCGACTCTGCTGGGGATTAACTTCTCCACGGCTGAGGAGTTGGTGTTGTAGTCGGATGCAGCCAAGCTTGGCTCCACGCAACAGAAGATGGTCTCCCGGTTGGACCAACAGGCGTTCGAAAATGCTTTCCGACAAGAGCGCTGGCCCGGTCCAGAAGCGAGCCTGCACAAAGACCCGCAAGGAGTGGAGACCCCGATCATTCATTCCTACTGAAGCTCTTGCAGAGATACCCTCTGTCGCTCAAGACGGCGAAGAAGACTCTCCTGCGGCCCCACTTCAGACCGTAGACAACTCTGTTGTTGCCAAGTCCGACAGAAGAAAACACTATGATGCTGGACTTGCAGGGGCAAAGAGGAACTCTATGCGATCCGAGCCGCATAAGGGTACTAGCCGCATGGAGAAAGCTCATGCGGCTACATCCGCCAGCCGCATGAAGAAGACTCATGTGGCCACATCTGTCAGCCGCATTGCTTATGCGGCTACAGTTCCCAACCGCATGGATGAAACTTATGCGGTTACTAAAGTCAATCGCTTGCAGAAAACCCATGCGGCCACAATTGCCAACCGCATGTGGCCAGCCTGCACGGTCGTGACTCCTAGTCGCACAAGAACAACTCATCCGACAGCTAAAGACAGCCGCATGCAGACAGCCTGCACGGTTTCCAATCCTAGCCATATAGCGTCCGTTCCACGCTTCTCTCGATCAGTCTTCGACCGTCTCTCATGCGGTCCTGACCCTGATGGTTCTCTGGATGATAAGCAGACTCTGTGGTTTCCAACTTGGACTCTTCCTATTACGCACCCGTAAGTGCTAAAAGGAAGAAGTCTAGGGCAGCGCGGGCTCACCAAGCCCAGTTAGCTTCCCCAACCTCTGACTATCGGAGTGTCCTGCTGATTATCACGCGGGCCTCTAATGGAAATTTGTATAAGGCTACTCGTGCCCTACCCCTTGCGGACAATGGGCGGGATAGTCATCAAGCATCTCCCAGTAACGAGCGAAGGCAAGTATACGAGCTACCTTCGAATCAGGGAGCGGGCGGGAGGCCTACACACTCGCGTGCTCGAAATTCCCAAGCCAGCAAAGCAAGTGACTTGCGTGAGGCCATCCTCCACAAACGCAAGGAAAGAAAAGATGCATTGGGGTGCAAAGAATCCTCCGATGGACGTCACTGTACCCAAGTCGTCGTCAACTGCTGCTACAATAGCACGACGATGCAAGAAGACCGGCAGTCCGTATTTCAAAGACTGTAACAACTATCTTCAGAAGACGAGGCACCACCCGTCGTCTCCTACAACTCTGCTCGGAAAGTCCCCACTGATGGAAGGGGAAGAAGACGAATGTTCCCAGCCCAAAGATCTCAACCACTGCGACTAAAAGGCTGTCATCTAAGCGTGTGCCCGCCACCAGAGTTTTCCAAGGTACTCGCTCTAAGACGAAATCTGCTACAGTGGGAGATTCGTAGGGGGTTGCTGGAGCTGGGGGTAGCACCCCTCCGAGCCTCCACAGCAACCCAATGTTCCAAGAAGATAAGCCGGAGGAGACAACTCTCCCATCGGATACAACAAACCTCGACGTCCCCGACGACATCCACAACTCTCAAGACGAGGCAAACTCGGAGGCTGGGGGTACTGTTCATTCCGAGTCTGAATCAGAAGGGAACATACCCACATACCCGATGACTTCTCACTACAGGGGTACGATTCGGAGGGCGCTGCCTCCACCGCTCCGTCTATCTTTTCTCATGTGAAGACGGTATTCATGACAGACAGCAACCAAGGTGGTTCCAATGACCACCAGCGCATCGACAATCTCAAAGCCATATTGCTTGCTTTGGTCAAGTCTGTAGACGAGATTAAAGCAGCCCTTCCAACTCTACAAGGAGGGACGCCTGGCCAAACAAGCGTGGGTCCCACGGTCAATGCGGACTCGAATTCGGCGGCACTGAACCCGGACAATCCTCCAGAAACAACGGCCCCCACCGCCGTGGACGAAGCCCGCGAAGCGAGAAGAGAGGTCCTGGAGCTCCGAGCCATGTTCCACGCTAGGGAAAACTCTCAAGACCTCAGAATACGGTAACCATACCCTGCTGCATGGAGGGATGTTCCATTCCAGCAAGATATAAGCCGTTCAATATCAATCCTTATGATGGCAAGACCTCGGCAAGTCGGTACATCACTTACTTCGAGGTCACCACCGACCATTTGCCCCATGACGATGCCATTCTCACACGATTATTCATCGGGGAATTGGAAGGAGTCGCCTTCGACTGGTATCGCAACCTGCCGGACAACTGTATCCACTCCTTCGCCGGCTTCAAGCGCATGTTCTTGGAGAGATTCTACGAAGTAGGACAGGACATCACCATGTCCACCCTCATGGACGTCATCCAAGGGGAGAAAGAGCTGACAAGGAACTACATCGAGCGGTTCCGCCAAACCGCCATGAAGCTGCCCTCTGGAAATCCAGATTCCTCCTTGATTGAAATTTGCCAAAAGAGACTCCTCCCAACAACCAGTCTCTGGATGGGCGAAAGTCAATTCAAGGATTGGAAGACGTTCATCATCAGCGCCACAAGCGCCGAAGAACGATTGAAGAAGGCTCGCCAACTGGGATTGCACATTTCGGACGGAGAGAACAAGGGAAAGCATCCCAACAACGATAATGGGGGTATCCCCTCCAATAATCAGGACAGCAGAGAAAAGTAGGCTATGGTGACCGACACAGCACAGAAACCTGAGCCAAAGCCGGCAGACAAACAATGGTCGCAAATCACTTACTCCTTCGAAGACGGTCACGTCAAACCCATCTTGGACATGCTCATACAAGGGGACAGAATTTAGCTTCCTCCACCAAGACGGGAACCGCGACCGACAGAGATGGAGAACCTAAAGTACTGCCATTATCATCGCTACGTCCATCATGCTACACACGACTGCGACCAGCTGAAACGGTATATCCAAAACCTCATCGATTCGAACGCTTTGGCCATTGATTTCGAAGAGGTAACGGTGGCAGCCAATATGGTGTCGGTACAATTCGACAGCTTCCCTCCGACGGAAACTCAAGATGGGGTGGTCCCCATCCCTCTGGCGACAATGGAGATTACCAATCTTCCACCTCCCCGAGATCAGGCTGCTGGTCTAGTGCCCCTCACCACATCACGAGGGGAGGTCACGTGGATCTATCCAGACTTGGTATCGGAAGTGACTCGGCCCATATCGTCTTCTATCGGCAAGAAAAAAATGGAAAAATCAGATCCTGCCGCACAATCTCGGAAGACGTCGAGGAAGCTACAGCCGTCGTTACGCGGTCTGGGGCGCAATCCCAACCTGTGGTTGACAATCCAGCTGAAAATCATCAACCCCAACTGATGCTCCGGGGCCGGCTCAGCCTTCGACGACCGACAAGCCTAGGCCGAGGGAGACTCGCTTCGACAAATCCCTCCGAAAAGAGGCAGCCCAAGGACTGGAGAGGCCCTACAACTTTGACATCTTAGCGCAATTGGCTAACACACCCGCCAAGTTGTCACTGTACGAACTCCTAAGGCTCTCCAAGGACGTTCATATTGCATTGAGCAAAGCACTCCAAAATGCCGATGTCTATCTGGCCTAATCCAACCTCACCGGAGAGGACTCACCTGTGGATCTCCAGGATAGTGCCAGCACTGGCGCAATGCCAAACATCGTCTTCACTCCGCAAGATATGCTCATCAAAACTAATCTGCACGATCGCCCATACTATACTGGATACATCGGCGACGTAAAGGTGGATCGGATGCACATTGATCCTGGCTCTTCCATAAGCATTATCCCGAAGGGTCTACTACATCATCTCCGTATCCCAATGCATCGTCTGACGCCTACAAGCAATGCCATCAGCGGTTTCAATTCGGGCCGGAGCTACCCTATTGGGAAGATTCGTCTGAAGTGTCAAATTGCGACCTCCAATCCGAAGTCACCTGCTACGTCATAGATGCAGACACTTCTTATAACATCCACTTGGGGCGCCCGTAGATACACGATTATATCATCGTGCCTTCCACGCTGCACCAGTGCTTCAAATATGTCGACAAACACGGCTTCGTAATGACGAAATTTGCTGATATCGATCCCTTCAAAGGGTCGAATCTTACTACTCAGACTTCTGCCTGTATGAAAAGTCGAAGAAGCATCTTGATGAAGGAGATGTACAAGCTAGTACCGAGACAGCCACATGATCAGAAAAGCCTCTGACGATCCATCTCCAAGCTCATAAATCGGGCAGGTCTGCACCCCTTACCGCCACTCTGCGTAAGGACGCAATCAGCCTCTGGGCACAAGAAGAGCAGATGATAATCTGGCTGCCATGGTCTGGCCAAGTGCCAAGATCCACAATGGGGCTACTAACAATCAGACTGTCGAGAGTCGGTTAGCCCGAAGCGGAGAAGCTCAATCCCTGACAAGCCACTGACGATACGCCTTCCCAAGAAGGGTCGTCTCCCCGATGCAAGGTCTGACACTTCTAGCGAACTAGCCACTCCCGCCCCACATCGAGTACCAAACTGGGGGTCGCTAGTCTGCCAACAACTCCACGCTCAGCACCATCCACTGAACCGCTGACGATCAAGCTCCCCAGGTCGTCTTCTCAGTCTTCATTCATACAGGGGGTAGTCGAAGAGGAACCAGAGCTGGCCAAGTATGTGGCTGTCTACACTGATGTTCCTTCCGCAGATGATGTAATCCCTCTAGAAAAGATACCTTACTTCATCAATAAAGGGTTATCTTTGAACTACCTCGAGCTTAATAAGCTTTGTACAATGTACGCTATGGAACACGGTATAGGCACTCACCTACACACACAAGTGACAAATGTCACTACAGTCCAACTTACTCCCAGAAGACACTTACCGAATAGTCGAGGGAGGAGACCATCCAATCATATTCGGCCGGAAGGACGATCCGTATCCCTTTACCATAGAAGAAGTCGACCTTGGATCGGATGCCGGGAGACTATCTCTGTATCTTTATAGCCCCCAATCTAATATCTCATGCAGAAACAGGGGTATGACCTGGAAACGACACCGGGTTTGAACTACGGTACTGGACGACGATTACCTTTAAAGCCACCGGTCTCGGCTGGCAAACCAAGGGACTACTATAGCAAGACTCGATGTGGATTAGGATATGTAACACCCACGACGATCCCTGAGAGTTTAGATGAAGAATGCGACTGGCATTCACGTTCGATCGGGTCACCAACTTCTGACTCGAATACCAGCATCAGAGACGTATTCAGACAAGTCCTCAGTCAACATGGCATTCGCCGACGCTTAGGAAGAAGATGAAGACATTTCGGAAATTCTTGAGCTAGAGCCATGGGCCAACAGCTAGATGAACAATGGGAAAAGCGTTTCGAGCAAAGAGAACCTCCCACTGAGGACGAGGTCATACAAGTTAATCTTGGTGATGAAGCCTCCCGAAACCAATCTTCATCAGCCAAAGTCTGACAGATGAAGAGCGAGAGTCGCTGCTCCAACTCGTCAAGAGTATATCGATGTGTTCGCCTGGAGCTATAAAGATTATGCCAGGATGGACCCCGAGATCGCACACCACAAACTCAATATTCGTCCGGATGCAAAACCTGTCAAGCAACAGCAACGACGATTCGCCCCGATGTCATGAATGCTGTGAAGCCGAGGTCAAAACTGATAGCCAGCGGCTTCATTCGCGAAGAGCAGCATCCAGACTGGGTGTAACATAGTACCAGTTCTCAAGAAGAACGAGAAGATCCGAATAGCATTGACTTCCGGAATTTGAAAAGGCCTGGCCTAAAGATGAATTCCCTCCCTATCACAGATATCATATCGATAATACCTGCTACTTCGAACATATGTCCTCATGGATGGCTTCTCAGGGTACAACCAGATCAAGAGGTTCCTGACGACGAGAAGTACACATCATTCCGAACACCGATTGGTACATATTGTAACACCGTTATGCCTTTCGGTTTAAGGAAGGCTAGCGCCACTTCCCAGAGAGCTATGAGCGTCATCTTTAGAGACTACTTGCGCAAGACAGTAGAGTGCTACGTCGACGACACATCGCCATCAAAAGCCGTTCGAAAGAAGAAGCATCTGCAAGATCTCAGGACAGTGTTCGACCTAATACGGCCACACAACTTAAAGATGAACCCTACGAATCATCATTGGGGTCTCCAGCAGGAAATTCCTGGGTTTCGTCATCATTCTCAGGGCATTCACATCGACCCCGAGAAAACAAAGGCAATCGTGGAGATGGGTCCCCGAGAAATCTCCCCGAACTTCGGGAGCCTCAAGGAGGTAGCTTACATCAGGAGATTCATCTCTAACCTCTTCGGAGATGTCAACCATTCACCATCTCATGAAGAAGGGAGTTCTTTCGTAGGGATGAGGAATGCCAGCGTGAGCAAAGGCTGTTAAAGGCCAGGCTATGGCAGACTTTCTAGCAGCCCATCCAGGTTCGGAGATGACTAGGGTATATGAAAAGATACCGACGAAGTCACCAGTTCAAATGCAGTTTCCCATGATGCCATCTGGCGAATGTATTCGACGGTTGCTTCAAGAACTGGATCCAAAGGCAACATCGTCGCTGGAGTTGGAGTGGTGCTGATTTCTCCTCAGGTGGTAATCAATCGGGCCACTCACTCACAGAGCCCGTTCAAATAATGTGGCCGAATACAATGCCTTGGTCAGTGGCCTCCGGCTTGCGAAGGAGTGAGGGTTAGAGTATCTTGAAGAATACGAGATCACAGTTAATCGTCAATCAGATTCGGGGGGGCGTACGAGGTCCACCACGAAAACATAATCCCGTATCATCGAATAGCAATCGAACATCATCTCATCTCTGGAAGGATTCATAGAAAATGTTCCCAGACTCCAGAACAATGAGGCGATGCCCTAGCTGGTTTGGTCGCTTCCCTAGATGGTGCCAAATTACGCTCGTCATCAGGTCGAAATAATAGGCCATAAACTGGTCTGTCCAAAGTATAACGTTCAATGCATGGAAAGCACTCCGCCCTGCGGTCGACGAAATACCAGACTGGAGACAGCCGTTCATCGACTTCGTAGTATACGACATCCTGCCAGAGAACCCGAAGGAAGCTACTTCTATCAGAAGACGTTCTCTCAGATTTTTCTACGATACGGAGACGAAAATGCTGTATCGCCGATCCTACGATGGGTTGCTGCTTCGGTGTCTGTCAAATACAGAAGCCAAGAAAGCCGTGCGCGAGGCCCATGATGGTGTCTAAGGAGCCCATCAACCAGGCCCAAAACTGCAGGACCGCCTTCGCCGAATGGGCTATTACTGGCCCACGATGGTTGCAGACGCAATAGATTATGCACGAAAGTGTAAAGCCTGCCAAAGGGACGCCGACTTCATCTACCAGCCATCTGAATTCCTACATCCGACTGTGGCCTCGTGGCCATTCGAAGCATAGGGTATGGACATCGTCGGCCCAATCACCCCACCTTCGTCCAGAGGACACCGATTCATACTCGCAATCACCGATTACTTCTCTAAATGGGCGAAAGCCATCCCATTGGCAGAGGTGAAAACTTCAAACGTGATCAGCTTCCTTAAGTATCATGTCATCTACCGCTTTGGACTGCCCTGAAGGATTATTCACGACAATGGGCCACAGTACGCAAGCCATGTATTTTATCGGTTCTGCGACAAGCATCGAATTCAGAACATTGCTTCGACACCTTACAACCCAGTAGCCAACGGGTTAGCAGAAGCATTCAACAAAACCATAATCAAGCTACTCAAGAAATTCGTGTCCTAACAAGCGCGACTGGAACGAAAAGCTCGGTGAATGCTTATGGACGTATCGCACCACAGTTCGAACAGCCACCTGGAATACACCATTTCCCTGGTGTACGGGAGTGAGGCAGTTCTCCCACTAGAGACTCAAATCCCTTCACTCCGCGTCACCCTCACACATCAGCTGACGACAGACGAAAACCACCATCGTCGACTACAAGAATTGGAGGCCCTAGACGAGAAATGCCTGTTAGCTCAACAGCGAATCGAACTATATCAGGCCAGAATCTCCGGAGCTTTCAACAAGAAGGTCAAGGTCAGAACATTCCAAGTAGGCGATCTCGTTCTGGCGGTCCGGAGGCCGATGGTTATGACGCATAAAATCGTCGGTAAATTCCAACCAAAATGGGAAGGCCCGTTCATCATCGAAGCTGTCTTCTCCAACGGCGCCTACCGCCTCGCAAAACAAAATGGAGACTTGCTCATGTTGCCTATCAACGGCAAGTTCTTGAAGAAGTATTATGTCTGAAACAAAATCCTCGAGACATCTCAGAGTGTCGAGTTATGTACCTCCCAGTACCACTGAACTTAAATTCTGGTTCCATGCATAGAGTCATATACCCGCTGGAACCTCTGAACTCATTCCCATATTGTACAATCATTAGAGTCATGTACCCGCTGGTACCTCTGAACTTATTCCCATATTCTACAATCATTAGAGTCATGTACCCGCTGGTACCTCTGAACTTATCCTCACATTTTCCAGATCAACGAGTCATGTACCCGCTCGTACCGCTGAACTCACTCTCACCACTCTCTAGATTACCGAGTCTTGTACCCTCTCGTGCTACTGAACTCACATCCATAACATCCAAGATTATCGAGTCATGTGCCCGCTGGTACCACTGAACTCATACTTTCACAATATCGAGTCATGTACCCACTGGTGCCCCTGAACTCACATCCCGGTCACTCTTTCAGATAGTAAGTCATGTATGATCATACCTCTGAACTTTCTTCCTATAAGAGATCCTCCCTCATGATCCACTACCCGCACTCCCAGTGCACAAAAAAGGGTAACGGGTCCACAAACTTCTAAAACGACCATGTCGATGCTACCTCTGAGTCGTTTCACTTCCGCCAAAAACAAATCACCCCTACATAAAACTTCCATGTCCTCATTACCTCTGAGTCGTTTATGTACCCCCTCTTCATTGAGCCCACTCCTACCATGTCCTCATTACCTCTCAGTGGGAAGGCTCCGTAGAAGAAACCTTCATACTTGCCATGTCCTCATTACCTCTGAGTAAGTATGTCGGTTCCCTTTCAACCTATTATCTGTACCCACAACCGGAGTACGACAAGGATAATAGGTCCACAAATGTCCTCTGTTGACTACAAATGTCTTCTGTTGACCACAAATGTCCTCTGTTGACCACAAATGTTCTCTGTTGACCACAAATGTCCTCTGTTGACCACCAATATCCTCTGTTGACCACCAATGTCCTCTGTTGACCACAAATGTCCTCTGATGACCACAATATCCTCAGTCGACCACAGATGCTGTACTGGGTCTCCAGTACACACCCATCCTTTCCCTATCATGCCTGGAAGCCTAGTTGCTCCCTGGCGTTCTCCCGAATACCAAAAACTTCTATAGCTGTCTTATCGCGAAGGTGTTCTAGGTATTCCTCTCCAAAACTTGTTACTCGTACCTAAAACCACGGTACACCCAGGGTAACAGGTCCACAAATAATCTCCCAGCAGGTCCAATTCCAGAAACACCATAAGTACAAGAAAGAGAAGATGAGTTAAAACATGCTCATTTATTCAAAATTCAAAGTGCTACATCATTTGGGATCACATCCCTTACCAAATGAAGACAAAAAGAAAAAAAAAGACAGCAAAAGAAAAACAGAAGATTGATTACTGCTCCGGGGCACATAACGCCATGAAACGGTCCGTCAGCAAGGTAACCGATCGCTCAAGCCTCTGTTTAGCTCGACGCTTCGCTTCTTGGCTCAGCACCGCCGCATCCTCCTGATGAGCATGAGCTTGCCAGTTGTCTTCGAATTTCTTGAAAGCCCGCTCTAGGTTAACAGAAGATCGGGAAACCTTCTCGGCCTCCAGAACGATTGACTCCTGTTCCGCATGAGCATCCTTCAACTCCGACTCTAGGAAGGCCAGTTCCCTCTGAAGTGCGAGAATCCGCTCCTTCGTGTCAGCTATTCCACGAGAAGCAGACTCTTCCCGAGCCCTACAAGCTTGACTTCGATGATCCAGCCTGTCATACGAAGCAGAAAACTTGTCAAGGTCCCCCTTCACAACTGGCCCGGCAGTATCTCGAGCAAGCTTGATCCTATTCCGAGCAGCAATAAGGAAGCCCCGCTCCCGTTCAATCGTAGCAGGCAAGCCAGCCTGCCGTATCGCCAGCAATTGGGTCACGAGCTGATCAGCCTCTGCCAACTTGGGCTCCAGGAGCGCAGCTAACCCACCCCGCCGGGAAGAGCCTTCAAAGTGTCAATCTGACCCGAGCGCCCCGCAGAGACAGAGAAAAAGGGATCTCCCGTTCTACGACAGCGTCTACGCCCCTCTTTAAGTGGCGATAGAAGCTGTCGACCACATCCTGCGTCACCTCATCCAGAGCCTCCGAAGAAGCCGGCGTCAACGGGAGTGTAGCTGGCAACACTGAAGAAGAAGTAATAGAATATGCCGCTCCTGCCACAAGAGAAACAAACTCTGCACGGAAGGACGCATAAACAGCGGCCAGCTCCTCTTCAGCAGCTCGCAGAACTTGAATGCTCGGCAGGGTCGAGAGGTCAATCTCCGAAGCCGTATAAGCAGCAGAGGATGAGGCGGAGACCATCGCTAGCTCCATTCCCATCTGCCCGAAGCTGGCGGGAGGAACCT